>PVJO010013573.1:0-51294 GCA_004026905.1 Hystrix cristata
ACTGAGGATTAAACCCAGGATCTTTACACTCAGTTACATTCCTTGCTCTTTATTTTTAATTTTAAAACAGGGTCTCACTAAATCATTAAGTTGCCCAGGCTGGACTTGAACTTGGCAGTCTTCCTGCCTCAGCCTCCCAGAGTGCTGGGATTACAGATTGTGTACCACTGTGCCTAGCTGATAGTTTTATATCTTATTCCTTTTCAATATAACATATCATGAGCATTTTCAATGCATTAATATTCATTGAAAGTGTTTTTCTGTTTCTTTTTTTTTTTTTTGGTCTCAGGGCCTTATGATTGCTAGGCAAGCATGAAAGTATGATTTTGATGGCTGCATAATGTTCCATTGTATGGATGTGATTTAGCTTTGTAAGTAGTCCCCAATTAGTAAATTCCAACTTTTCACTGTTATCAATAATAACTGCTATCAACAATAAACATCCTCAAATATCACATCTTTAATTATTTCCATAGGAGAAATTTCTAGAAGTAAAATTCATCATTTACATTCATTGCCTTGATTGCCTATATGACTATCCATGTGATTCAAAAAGTATATGTAGGGGCTGGGGATTTAGCTCTGTGGTTAAAGTGCTTGCCTTGCAAGCATAAGGGCCTGAGTTCGATCCCCAGCACCAAAAAAAAAAAAAAAAAAAAAAAAAAAAAGCATATGTAGGTTTGGGGATTTTAACTCAAGAGGTAGAGTGCTTGCCTGGCAAGTGCAAGGCCCTGAATTTGATCCCCAGCACCGCCACCAAAGAGAGAGCATAAGTGTTTTTAAAGCATGTTGCCTCAATGGGACTAGTAGGATTTTTTTGTTTGTTTTAGTTTGTTTTTTTTGAGACAGGGTCTCACTATGTAGTTTGGGCCAGATTTGAACTCACCAGGTAGCCCAGGCTGGCCTTGAATGCTCAGCAATCTTCCTGCCTCAGCTTCCCGAGTGCTGAGATTACAAGCATGTGCCCAGCTAGGACTGGTAGGATTGTGAATGCATTGTTGGGGTGGGGGAGCATACTGGGAAAAGGCGAAGGCATGGGTGAAGTCGAAGAGAAGAGGTGGTGGGGTCATGTTCTAGGGATAGTGAGTACAAGTTCACGTATGTGCAAACCTGCTTGTATATGTGTACATGTGTGCACAGTGTGATAAAAATGCAGTGAATGTTTAAATAAAAATTCATTACAGTAAAAGACACATTGCTATTAACTGCTCTTGAAATACTCCCTCTTGCTTCAAACACACTTATCCCATCATCCTTGCCACTTTCTGAAGCAGCTCTGGAATCCTCTTTCATGAGTGTCTTCAGTTGTGCTGTTGTGCCTCAATGTCCTGATGTCCATTTTGACTTTGGGGAATATCCAGGAGTTACATGGTGTCAGATCTGGTGAATAAGGTGGATGAGGACATGCACCGTTATGTCTCTGACAGAAATTGCTGTAATGTTTTGTATTGATTCAGGACATTGAGGGTGATGTGAAGAGACACTCATGAAAGAGGACTTCCAGAACTGCTTCAGAAAGTGGCAAGAAATGTGGATGTGGTGGTGCACACCTGCAATCCCAGCACTCAGGAGGCTGAGGCAGGAGGATCACCATGAGTTTGAGGCCAGCCTGGGCTACATAGTGAGTTCAAGGCCAGTCTGAACTACATGGAGAGACCCTGTCTCAAAAAAAAAAAAAGTGGCAAGAAGTATGGGAAAAGTGTGCGTGAAGTGAGGGGGGAAGTATTTTATTTTGAGGAAGACTGATAGCAATGTATGTTTTATTGTAATACATTTTAAATTGAGATATTCACCATATTTTTGATCATATTGATCTGGTACATATGCATGTATGTGTACAACATGTGTGTAAGCTATGCTATGTTTAAGTAAGATCGTGGCTGACTGTTGGGCCAAGGTTTAGTCTTGATCTGGCCTGTGTGTGAGGCAGTGATGACCTCATCCTCATGCTTTGGTGCACGGTTGAGGGTAGGAAGGGTCGAGGGACGTAGATTTGTGGGCAGGAGCATGGGTGAGAGTGACCTGAGCCATGGCACTGGCCAGTGGCGGAGCGTGTGCCCATGGTCCTCAGACCCACCAGACTTGGTATCTGGCAGATACTGAGAGAAGGCAGAGGCTGATGGGAAGGGGAAGGGAGAGGGCTCGGTGATGGAGATGGAAGACATTCCCAATGTTGTCTTCCTGTGGGGAGAGAGCGCATCTTGGTCTGGGTTCCTGGACGTTTGGCCTAATGGTGTTGCCTGGAGATGTGCCAGGGTGGGTAGGTCAGCCTGTCTTGCCCGAGGAGGATGGGGACTTGGCCAGGGACAGGCCCTCAGGGACTGGGTCAGGTTTTGGCTCCTGGACTAAGCACCCACCTGACCCCGACCATGCCCACTGAGTGTCCCAAGCCTGGCTACGCTCTCCTGGGCTGTGGCAGCAAGAGGCTGTCCCTTGTCTATGTGAGGAGGCTCCTGGGACCAACTGGAGTGGAGTAGGGGGTGTGTCTTCGATTTCAGGGTCTCCCTTGGTCACGTGTTGGGTAAACTGTGTCCCTGTTGGCATGAGGTTATATAACTCTGGACACTGTGTCCCTCCACAGCCTGTGGAAGCCACCGATGATGCCTTTTGGGACCAGTTCTGGGCAGACACGGCCACGTCTGTGCAGGATGTCTTTGCGTTGGTGCCAGCAGCAGAGATCCGGGCTGTGCGGGAGGAATCACCCTCCAACCTGGCCACCCTGTGCTACAAGGTGAGGGCTGCTTGACCCTCGCTGCTGCCGCCACTCTCCCCCGGACAGCTGATAAAGTTAGCACTGAGGACATCCCAGCCCCAGGTCCCCATGGTCCTGAGTCTGCACCCAGTCCCCTGCCCTGTGGCTCTCCCCTTTGGCAGCCACCATTTCTGAGGCACTGCCAGGCCTTGCTGAGCACTCTCCGTAGAGCACTCACTCTGCTCACCCTGTTAGGTGGTATTCTTCCTGTAGGCATTTGACAGAGGATGAGACTGAGGCTGGGAAAGTATTGCTGCTTCCAGGATCTTGGACACTGCGGGGTGGGCTGGGCTCTGTCTGATGCTTCAGGCTGCTCTTGCCCACATCCGGTCCTGTGGTCTGGCTGGCTCTGTCAGCAGGGACGCCTCTGCCTCTGCCTCTCTGAGGCCTGAGTGTTCCCCGAACTGTCAAAGCCCCGAGTGCCAGGGCTGAGGCCCGCATGTCTAGCAATCCTCTGCTGCCCGTCCCTGCAGGCTGTGGAGAAGCTGGTGCAGGGAGCTGAGAGCGGCTGCCACTCCGAGAAGGAGAAGCAGGTCGTCCTGAACTGCAGCCGGCTGCTCACACGCGTGCTGCCCTACATCTTCGAGGACCCTGACTGGAGGGGCTTCTTCTGGTCCACAGTGCCCGGGGCAGGGCGAGGAGGGGTGTGTGGGCATGGCCAGGGCGGAAGCGGGGAGGTGACAGGGTGAGCACGCTTTCAGGGGCACACTCCTCCAGACCTCTTCTGGCATTTGGGAAGCTCAGGGGTGGGGAGTGGCAGGTGCTGCTGAGGGACGGGGCCACACCATCTCCTTGGGCTCCAGCCCCTCTCCCATGGGGGTTGCTTCCAGCATGGAGGAAATGGCTGAGGAAGATGCTGGGAGAAGGGGGTGGCTGTGTAGACTGGGGCAGGGCAGCTCTGTCTTCTTTCTCTTCCGCAGTGTGCCTCCAGGCACTGTGAGGGCTGAGGAGTGAGGCCTAGTGACTCCCAGGAGGGCTGAGGCTCCTGAGGCTGGGGTCACTGCCTGGCACCCCCAGTCAGTGGGGAGGTTTCCTTGCCATTCCTGGCTTTCCCTGCTTTGGTTGGTTTGGGGCCCGCAGAAGTCCACTTCCTCTGCCTTCATCCCTCTGCCCGGGTGCCTGCCTGGACCCAGTCTCTGTCCTCTGCACCCTCAAGCTCTGGGACCACCTCTTCTTGGCCAGCTACCACTGAGGCGTCCTGCTTCCTCAGCAGGGAGAGGAGGAGGACGAGAATGCCCGGCCCCTGGCTGAGTCCCTGCTCCTGGCCATCGCGGACCTGCTCTTCTGCCCCGACTTCACAGTTCAGAGTCACCGGAGGAGCACCGTGGTGAGAGCCCACCCCACCCCGGCTGGGTGGGTCTTTCTGGGTTGGGGCCAGGCCAGGTGCAGTTCCCTTGGGCACGATGCAGGCAGTGGAGCCTAGGGTGCGCCAGGAGAACTGGGCTGCCTGGCACGCGTGTCCCGGGCTGGAGGTGGTGGCCATACAGCTGGAGAGGAGCCAGCGGGCGCCTGCCCTGCCCACAGCCGCCACTGGCTGTGCACAGGCACCCATTGTCTTCACTGGCCCAAGCTGGGTGGGTGCAGGGCTGCCCGCTCACTTCCTGTGATCCCACGGAGTGGACTTTGAGTCTTCGGTGCTCCAGACACCACTGGGGGACACCCATTTTCCACCTGTCTCTCCCTCCTTTTCTGCCTGTCTTGAATGCGACTCAGCCAGTAAAAAAATTGATATAAGAAAAATGAGCTTTTAAGAGATCTAAGAACATTCATTTCATCCCTTGTACATTGGGACTCTGGGCATTTTGAGGATCTGTTTTAAGAGAATATGAGGGATGGCGAGAGGCGTGGGTTGGCTGGGATCTGTCCACACCGCTGCTCGTCTTGCGATCCCGCCCAACCTGCTCTCTCCCTGGGTCCTCTCTCCACAGGACTCAGCAGAGGACGTCCACTCCCTGGATAGCTGTGAATACATTTGGGAGGCTGGTGTGGGATTTGCTCACTCTCCACAGCCTAACTACATCCATGACATGAACCGGTGAGCCTGGCTCAGGCCTAGGGCCCCTGGTTCAACTGGACCCGGGTGGGGGTCCTGCCCAGCTCAGTGAGGGACCTCACCTGTGATCCAGCTTTAGCCCGGGAGGGATGAACAGGGATTATTTCCATGGACTTGGGTGGGGGGTGATGATCCTAAGTACCCTCCTTCACCAACCCCTCCCCAGGATGGAGCTACTCAAACTGCTACTGACGTGCTTCTCCGAGGCCATGTACCTACCGCCCGCTCCTGAAAGTGGCAGCTCCAACCCGTGGGTTCAGTTCTTTTGTTCCACGGAGAACAGGTAAGGGATCTGGGGCCTTCGGGTTCCGGGCTGCGGGGAGCTGAGACAGTGCCTGGTCTGAGGCTTATTGGAGGCGTGCTGCCCCCTGGTGGTGATGAACTGTAACTTAGCCATACTTTACACGCGCGCAGTCCATTATTTCCTTGGCCTTGTGACCCCAACAGGAACTCGGGTCCCTGGGGGACTCCTGTCTGCCTCTTCCTGTTGGAGCCATGCTGTTCAGTAGCAGTATAATGTGAATCACATGTGTGATTTTGAGCGTTAAAAGAAACAGGTGAAATTAATTTTAATAATAGGTTTCATGTAACCCAATATGGGAGGTATTGTCAAAATACATGGTGAGCATTTAAATAAAAAAAAATGTATAACAGTGAGACACATTGCCATTAATACCCCTCAAAATATCACCCCTTGTTGTGAGCACACAGCCCATTGTTCCTGCCACTTTATGAAGCCATTCTGGAAGTCCTCTTTTGTGTCTTTATGAGGTGTGATCAAAAACTCAGTGAATGCTCCTGCTGAATACTATCCAGTGGAAAAGCAGACTCATAAAAGCATTATGGTGGGTCCTCATCCAGTTTATTCACTGGATCTGGCACCATGTGATTTCTGGTTCTTCCCCGAAGTCAAAAATGACCATGAAAGGTAAGCATTTTGAATTGATTCAGAACATTGAGGAGCCACAACAGCACTAGAGACGCTCGTGTAAGAGGACTTCCGGAACTGCTCCAGAAAGTGGCAAGAATGATGGGGTAAGTGTGTCTGAAGGGAATTAATGGCAATGTATCTTTTACTGTAATAAATTAAAAAATTTTTAGGCATTCGCTGTGTTTTTCAATCATACCTCCTTAAAAACATTAGTGCTTAATAATCATACAGGGCGGGGGATTTAGCTCAGTGCTTAGAGTGTTTGCCTCGCAAGCATGAGGCCCTGAGTTCGATTCCCGGTACCAAAAAAAAATAAATCATACAAAATTACTGAGCTGTTTTCAGCATTCCGTTTCTCTTGCTACTTTTACAAAATTCAGTGTATAGATTACACTCCCAGCAAATCTCAATTCAGACCAGCCACATTCCAAGCACTCCATAGCTGCATGTGGCCTGTGGCTGCCCCGGGGGACAGGGGGCAGGAGGTATGTGACAAACACCCTGGTGGAGGAAGCCTAGCCCGTGTGGGGACACTGGTGGGCTATGGGGGCACTTAGGAGTGCATGTTAGTGCAGGGTGGAGTATTTGGAGCAGGTACGTGCGTCCCACTGTGCCCAGGCTGGCAGGATAGGGGTCAGCACCCCAAGGCTGTCGGTTCTCCCTCCTGTGCCCTACCTCTGATCCTCCATGGCATGGCACACCTCCTCCTTTGGGTATTGTTGGCCTCTGGCCCAACCGCTTTGCTTCTCCAGAAGAGAAGGGAGCCCAGGTGACCCCTGCCACTAGCCCCAGTCAAGGGCTAGTCAGAGTTTTCTTTCTCACAGTCTTATTAGGCACACTGCCATCCTTTGTCACTCACTTAACCTCTCTGGATCTCAGTTTCCTCACCTGTAAGATGAGGAGCTTGAACCCTGACATCTTACAAATCTGATTCAAGTCCTTCTATGGCCTAGCAGCTGGATGACTGAGCCCAGGATCTGTTCCCTGAGGGAAAGCGGCCTCTCCCTGGGCCTCCAGCCCTTACCTGAAGGCCCGATGGCGAGTATCTGTCCCTAAGAACCTCAGGGTTATGAACACGCCTTCCTACCAAAAGCCCCTTGCGATGGGCCATGGTGCCCTCAGTAACAGATTCCTCTGCCCTTGGCCCAGCCTGGTCTGGCTCAGAGAGGGCTATGGTGAGGATAAGAATGGTCTTTTCCATTCCCTGGCTCCCAGCCCAGAGCCTGACCCTGGCACTTGTTGAACTGAGGAGGTGGTTTGGCTGTCCTCCCATGTGGCAGGAGGGCTGGGCCTGAGGTGACATCTTGCAAGCCTGCCCTCCTGCCCTCCTGTCCCGCAGACATGCACTGCCCCTCTTCACCTCCCTCCTCAACACCGTGTGTGCCTATGACCCCGTGGGCTACGGGATCCCCTACAACCACCTGCTCTTCTCTGATTACCGGGAGCCTCTAGTGGAGGAGGCTGCCCAGGTCCTCATCGTCACCCTGGACCACGACAGCACCACCAGCACCAGCCCCACCGTGGATGGCACCACTACAGGCACAGCCATGGATGATGCTGACGTAAGGGCAGGAGGGGCTTCATCCTGCTGGGGTGTGAGCAGGTGGTACCCTGTCAGCAGAGACCCCGGGCAGAGACACTCAGGAGGCAGTGGGGGGGGGTGGCCGTGTTGTCTGACTTGGAAGGGACACTGTTGCTGCCATCCAGGCTGGGGAGGGACCAGAGTGCAGCACCTGCTTACCATATGCTTCTACCCTTGGCAGCCTCCGGGGCCAGAGAACCTGTTTGTGAACTACCTGTCCCGCATCCATCGGGAGGAGGTAGGTCAAGTGTGGCTCTTGGACCCTCAGGGCCCTCCCCCCACAGTCGTCAAGGCTTTGCAGGGCCAGGCCCTGCATCCCTGCATGAAGGAACCCCAGCCTCGGTGGACTTGGGCCCCCACAGGGTAAACAGTGATGAGACTTCCAGGGTTGTGAGATGTGGAAAGAACCAGTGGTTTCAGTTAGATGAGGTAACCAGGAAGAAGGCTTCTAGAAGGTGGTTGTGATGTCAAGTTTCAGGGGTGGAGATGAGATGGACAGTGGCTTCAGAGGCCAGGTAGGCCTGAGTGGCTGTGTCTTGTGCCTGTGGGGAGGTGGGGAGGTGCTGGACCCCAGAGCCCTAACTCCCGCAGCTGTAGGATGGGACTATAGGGGTGAAGGCAGAGCGTAGCCAGCTTGCCCTGGGTGCTCAGTAAATGGCAGCTCTGTGAGAGATGGGGCAGGATCCTCATGGGCAATGGGGTGACAGGAAGGAGTGTTTGGGGGTGCCCATCAACAGTGAGTCCAGGCAGCAGGGCCTTGGTTCAGGAGGTACCTGTGGGGGCCCCAGGAGCATAGCTTCACTCAGGGAGTGGGCAGCTCAAGGGCAGGGGAGCCTGTGGTCTGCTGGAGGGCTGAGGGGCTCAGCTGTCTGAGGGGTTCACCCTGGGAACCCCCGATGATGTCAGTCTGGGCCCCTGAAGCTCAGAACCAGGATCAGGCTCTGCAGCAGTGAGGGAGAGTATAGGAGGGCTGTGCTGGGCAGCAGGAGTTGAGCAGAGCAGGTAAGTGGAACGCCACTCTGCCCTCCCTCCCAGGACTTCCAGTTCATCCTCAAGGGCATAGCCCGGCTGCTGTCCAACCCCCTGCTCCAGACCTACCTGCCCAACTCCACCAAGAAGATCCAGTTCCACCAGGAGCTGCTGGTTCTCTTCTGGAAGCTCTGCGATTTCAACAAGGTGGGCAGCCTCTGGGGCCAGCACCAGGCAGTGCAGATGGAGAGGAGACATGTAGAAATAGCTGCTGGGCTGGGAGAGGCAGTGAATGCCTATAATCCTAGCGCTCTGGGAGGCTGACCGGCCTGGGCAATTTAGTGACATAGTGACTCTAAATAAAAAACAAAAAGTGGTTCTTCTGGTGCAAAGGACCTGCATTCTGCTGCCTGTACCACACACACAAAGGGGTGGGGAGGGAAGGGAGGGGAAGGGAAGGGAAAAGAAGGAAAGGGAAGGGAAAAGAGGGGAGGGAAAGGAGGGCTGCTGGATCCAGTGGGGTCTGTGCAGTCCAAGGATGGGTCTCCCTAGCCTGGGGGAGAGGGTGGAACAGAGCCACCCCTCCTAGTGACCCCACGCACTTGTTCCCTCCCCTGCTCCCAGAAATTCCTTTTCTTTGTGCTGAAGAGCAGTGACGTGTTGGACATCCTGGTCCCCATCCTGTATTTCCTCAATGACGCCCGGGCGGATCAGTGTAAGGCCAGGGTGGGCCTTGGATGAAGGGGGAGGGTGTTCTTGGCACACCAGGGTGTCCGTGTCCAGCCAATTTGTCCTGCCCCCAGGAGCTCAGGCATGGTGGTTTGACCTCCCAGGAGGGGCTCCCTCGGCCCCTCCAGATGAGTCCCTGTGCCGGACTCCCCCTCCTCCTCCTCCCGCGTGACCCCTCCTGTGCCCTGCACTGCAGCTCGAGTGGGCCTGATGCACATTGGCGTCTTCATCCTGCTGCTTCTGAGCGGGGAGCGGAACTTTGGGGTGCGGCTGAACAAGCCCTACTCCGTGCGAGTGCCCATGGACATCCCCGTCTTCACCGGCACCCACGCCGACCTGCTGATTGTGGTGAGGGGCGCCCACAGGGGGCGTGGGCGTCACGTCCTCTTGCTGAGTCTGGGGCCGACCGCCACCCCACGGCTGCCCTTCTTCCTCCTTGCACAGGTGTTCCACAAGATCATCACCAGCGGCCACCAGCGGCTACAGCCTCTCTTTGACTGCCTGCTCACCATCGTGGTCAACGGTACGGCCCGGCGCCCACCTTTCCTCTGATCACCGCTAGGTGGCGCCAGGCCACAGGCCTAACGGCCACCTGCTTCCCGGGGATCAAACCGGCTCCATCCTATACAAATGGAATGCAAGCCACATGTGTACTGCTAAATCTTCTAGTATGATATTTAAAAAAATAACAAAAGGACAGATGACAAAATTTTGTAATATATTTAATCCACTATATCTAAATACTGTCATCTCAACACGTAGCAAATACAAAAAATTAATGTGGCTTGGCATAGTGGCACACTCCTGTAATCCCAGCACTCTGGGAGGCTGAAGCAGGAGGATTGCAGGTTCAAGCCCAACCTGGGCAATTCAGTGACTTGTTGAGACCATCTCAAAAAGGGGGCCGGGGACTTGGGATGTAACTTAGTGCAAAGGCCCTGGGTTCAATCCTCAAAAAAAATCTGTATCATTTATATTCTGTTTGCTGCCCAGTCTTCCAAGTCTTGTGTATGTTTCATGCACACAGCACACAGCAGTTGGGACTGGCTGCGTTCCAAGCGCTTGATGGCCACATGTGGCTGGTGGCTATGTGTTGGACAGCGTGGGTTTAGGCAGCGGTAGTCACCTGGGGGGATGTCAAAGCCACCTAGTCCCTGTCTTTGCCCTGCCCGCGAGCAAGGACTGTAGACTGAAATCTGGGAGTTCTTGGGCTGGCTGGGGCCCAGCAAGGTGGGTGGCCATGGGCTGGGGCAGAATGACCCTGGTGTGAATGTGTTTAGGAGAAGATGGTGCTGGTCAGGGTGTCTGACTGGTCCGAGGTCTGGTTTGGCCTCCAGGACGAGTGGGTGCGTTGTATAGGTGTCATGGAGGCCTCCAGCTGGGCTGTAGGCTCTAGGGCTGGCATAGGACCTCCCCTGCTCATCATTCCCTGACTCCATCCCATAATCTTTCTTTTCTTTCTTTCTCTTTGGGTGTGTGTATGGGGGGTTGGGGATTGAACCCGAGGCCTTTACACTGAACTATATCCCTAGACCTTTCTAAAATTCTTTTGTTTGTTTGTTTTTGGTGCTGAGGATCGAACTCAGGGCCTTGTGCTTACAGAAGCGCTATAACCACTGTGCTAAATCCCCAGCCCATAAAATTCTTTATTTTGAGACAGGATCTCTCCAAGTCACTAAGTTGCGTAGGCTCGGCTTGAACTTGCAATCCTCCTGTGCCTCAGCCTCCCAAAGTGCTGGGATTACAGGCCCGAAGCACCACGCCCAGCTTCCATTTCACCAGTTTTAGCCAAGAGCCACTAAGGAGGGCCAGCTCTGAGGAGCTGCTGTGAAGAAGACAGCCCTGCCCTGCCCTCTGAGGGAGAAAGATGGGCATCAGGGAAGCGCACAGACCGAGCCGCGTGCAGCATTTTGTCTTTGATTGCTGCTCGCAAAGCTGTGCCAAAACTGCCTATCTGATGTTACAGCGTCTTGACACCCTAGATCAGTGAAGGCGAACCTTTTAGAGCTTTCAGGGATAACGAACAGCTGTCTGCGGCACACACGGGTTCACCACCGCTGTCCTGGAATCATTTGCAGGCCCGCGTTTGTATCTCTGCCCAAACATTTTATTCCTAGGGAAGCTGGCCCAGGTTTCTAACCCTCCCTGGGCCTTAGTTTCCTTGTCTGTAAAATGGGGACCATCTTATCCAGGCCCCTCCTCCCTATAGGTGGAGAAGGACGGGGACAGAAAAGCTATATATATGGTTTTATAAAAAGGACTGCTGCCAGTTTGGGTGCCCACTTGTCATCCCAGCACTCTGGGAGGCTAAGGTAGGAGGATCACAAGTTGTAACTCAGCCCAGGCCACTGACTGCCTTAGTGAGACCCTCTCTCAAAAAATAAAAAAAGGGGCTGGTGATATAGTTCAGTGCAAAGGCCCCTCAGAACCAGAAACAAACACGCAAAAATAACTGCTGTCCACACAGTCTGGGGTGAGGGAGGAGTGCACTGCCTGCCAGGGTAGTGAACTTGGCTGCTAGAGTCTTCCTGGTTTGCAGGGGCTTCACGGCGAGGGCCAGGAGGAAATGGGAGGAGCATGTAGTTCTGCCCGGGCCTGGGTTGTGAGCTGGCCACTCCCTTGCAGTGTCGCCCTACCTCAAGAGCCTGTCCATGGTGACCGCCAACAAGCTGCTGCACCTGCTGGAGGCCTTCTCCACCACCTGGTTCCTCTTCTCGGCTGCCCAGAATCATCACCTGGTCTTCTTCCTCCTGGAGGTCTTCAACAACATCATCCAGTACCAGTTTGACGGTGAGGCACCACCCTGGGCCCCTGGCCTGGCCTTGGGGCAGGGACCAGGATGGCCCATGGGTGCCAGAGCCCAGGAACTGGCTCTGGGAGGTGCTTGCCCGCAGGCTTACTGCCCCTAGTTGGTGTGCATTTATTAAGTACCTGCTGTGTACCTGGGTGAAGGGGTGGAGCTCACAGCTGGGGCAGAGGATGGAGGAGCTTTAAACAGATAATGCCCCGCTCAGAAGGCGCATCTTCAGTCTAGTAGCAGGAAGTTCAGGGTGGTAAGAACTATCCTTCTCAATGTCACAGACACATGGTTGCCCGGTATAAACTCAGGCTTTGCCTGTCCTTACCTCTGTGACTGTCGGCATGTTACTTCACTTCTCTGGGCTTCAGTTTCCTCACCTGTAAGATGTTCAAACTACAGTGCTGAGAGTGCAGAGGATGTTGGGAGGATGATGAACTATAATGACCCACAAAACAGCACAGCGTTTGGCAACTCAAATATTAGCAGTTGTTGTTTTATTCCAAAATAAGCTGGGTGCAGTGATGCACACTTCTAATCCCAGCACTGAGGGAGGCTGAGGCAGGAGAATCACAAGTCTGAGTCCCTCCTGGCCAATTTAGACCCTGTCTCAAAAATAAAAAATGAAAAAGATTGTGGATATAGCTCAGTGGTGGAGCCCTGGGATTTGATCTCCACTACTGCCAAAAGAAAAAACAAAATTGCACTACGCTAAGAAGGATTAATGAAAGTAATGAGGGCAGAAAAGCATTATAGGGAGAGGCTAGTATGTGTATGTGCAAAGGCCCTGGGGTGGGATGTTGAGTTGAAAGTGTGGTGTAAAGCAAGACCAGAGCGGTGCACAGAGCACTGAAGGACCTGAAATACATTTGTATTTTCCCTTGTGAGCCCTGGGAACTTGGAGGTGGGTGACGGAGGACAGGCACATGCCATGGTGGCCTCCTGGACTCCTCCCTGGCTCAGGGAGAAGTTAAATATTTAAGAGCTGGTCAGTGTGGACAGTGATGGGCTAGTCCTGCCCCACTGTACCACAGGTTACTCCTTTTATTTATTTTTTCTTGAAGTGCTGGGGATTGAACCCAGGGCCTTCTTCTTCACACTGAGCTACATCTCCAGCCCTTTTTAATTAATTAATTTAGTTTTAAATTTTGAGGCAGAGTTTCATGTCATTAAATTGTCCAGGCTGAGTTTGATCTTGTGATCCTTCTGCCTCAGCCTCCCAGAGGGCACCACCATGTCCAGCTCCTGAGTCGTGGGGTCTTTTTGTTGATTTGTTTGCTTGTTTTGTTTTGGTTTTTTCAACACAGGGTCTTGCTACATAGTTCAGGCTGGGCTTGAATGTCCTATATAGCTCAGGCTGGCCTCAAACTCCTGGTGATCCTCCTGCCTCAGCCTCCTGAATGCTGGGATTACTGGTGTGCGCCACCACGCCCAGCTTGGGGGTGTGGGCTCTTGAGGAACCAGGAGAGGGCTTCTCAGGCCAGAAGCTGTTTTCCCACAGCTGACACCCACAGCTGTACCACCCCTGCTTGGTTCCCTCTCCCAGGCTCCCCATATCATCTCTTCTCCTGGGGAGACACCTTCATGTCCTTCAGGAGGCCAGCCCAGAGTGGGGAGAGGTGAGGGCCCCCTGAGTGGAGCTGTGCTCCCGCCCACAGGCAACTCCAACCTGGTGTATGCCATCATCCGCAAGCGCAGCGTCTTCCACCAGCTGGCCAATCTGCCCACTGACCCGCCTGCCATCCACAAGGCCCTACAGCGACGCCGGCGCACACCGGAGCCCCTGTCCCGCACCGGCTCCCAGGAGGGTGGCTCCATGGAGGGCTCCCGCCCTGCCGCCCCTGCAGAGCCGGGCACCCTCAAGACCAGCCTGGTGGCCACCCCAGGTTTGGCATTAGCAGGCAGGGGGGAGATGTGGGTCCTGACATGTTTGGGCCATCAGTGTGATGTCTGGGGTGTCACCCCATCTCTTGCAAGAGCGTAGCCTGTGTTGGAGGATGGGCAAGAGCAGCAGGGGTTGTAGTATTGGGGACCCAGGACTGGGAGGTTGGTGGGGACAGGGCCTCGGGGCTCTGTGATGGGCGGCCCTGGCCTGGGGCGAGGGAGATGGAACACAGTGCCTCTACCATGGGTGGAGGACAGGCAGAAGGGGCACTGTGGCACACGGTCCTTTCTCCTGGGTCCCTCCTGCGCCTCCCCCAGGCATCGACAAGCTGACGGAGAAGTCCCAGGTCTCCGAAGATGGCACCTTGCGGTCCCTGGAGCCCGGGGCCCAGCAGAGCTCGGCAGAAGACAGCCTGGCTGAGGGGGTGGGTAATGAGACATGGGGTGCATGAGGTAGGGTCTCACCTTCCTCCCTGGCCTCTGCGACATGGGCTGGGCCAGGGCACTCTGAGGTCACTTGTAGAATGACAAGTGCCCAAACCCATGCCGTTGGGGTTGGCACTACTGTGGGGTGGGGGGCTCACAGACGCTCCCTTGTTTATTGGGCACAGTAAAGCCTGTGGCCCGCAGCCTCCTCATCCATCAGCCTTATCTGAGCTGAGGCTGGCCTTTACCCGGCCTGCCCTGTCAGCCCTGGCCCTAAACCCATCACTGGGCTGGGCTGGGCTGGGTCTGGGGCCCAGGGCAAAGGGTGCTGGGCTGGAAGCAAGCGTCCCCCATAGGGGGCCAGTGGAGAGACCTCACTGCCCTCTGCCTCTGCCCTGCACCCACTCCCTCCTTCCTCATTTACCTTCTTTCCTGGGCGCCAGGAGTCTGGCCAGACATGGAGGGAACAACGGCGACTATCCAGTGCATCAGCCAGCAGCCAGTGGGTCCCGACAACAGATTGGGTGAGGACCACCCCCCCACCTGAGGAGCAAGGAACTGGGGTTTGGGTGATGGCACAGAGGTGGGGCCCGGGACCTGCTGCCTGGCCCTGAGAACTGCTCAGTCAGTACAGATGTGGCTGGCAATGTGTCCAAATGGGGCCTCTGGCGTGAGAGCTGGCTCTGGGCCTGTCCTTTCAGCTGGGCGATACTCCCTCTCGTGTTTGGCCGGTCTCGGATCAGCTGCTTCTGCCTACGCTATCTGCCGAGTTCCCTGATAGCACCAAATTCCTGTTGCCCACAAGCACTGGGTTCCCTAATAAATCACTATGGTTTCCTTCCCTGAATTGCTGCCCACTCCCTGCTTCCTGATGACACTGGAACAGGGGTAATAACCGCCTACCTGATCATACTATTGTGGGTAATGAAGGGGACGGTCTTCTGCAGGCGCCTACCCCGGCGCCTGGCCTGCACTACTGCTCGAGGCACCATGGCCTTCCCCGTTAGCGACAGTGGATGTTTACAGCCCTGCTGGGGGTGCAGGCTGGGCTGTGCAGAGCCTCAGGCCCTGGGTCAGGGTCGGACCTGGCCCACAGCCCCGGGGCTCCCTCCCTAGATCCTCTCCTGGAAGTCAAAGCTGCCGCTGCAGACCATCATGCGGCTGCTGCAGGTGCTGGTGCCCCAGGTGGAGAAGATCTGCATTGACAAGTGAGTCTGGGCTGAGCACTGTTTCAGGGGCACAGGCTAGCTGGGCTCTGGGGAGGGGCCACCTCAGAGGCTTGGCGGGGAGGTGACAGGGACCCTGGAGGTCTCCATTTCCCACAGGGGCCTGACGGACGAGTCAGAGATCCTGAGATTCCTGCAGCACGGCACGCTGGTGGGGCTGCTGCCTGTGCCACACCCCATCCTCATCCGCAAGTACCAGGCCAACTCGGGCACCGCCATGTGGTTCCGCACCTACATGTGGGGCGTCATCTATCTGAGGTGGGCCTCGTGGGGGTGGATGGTGACAGTCCGCGTGGGGCTGGGCTCAGCAGGGACCTCAGCTTTGCCTCCCCTCCATCCATAATGGAGTGAATGTCTAGGCAGTCAATCAAGGTGGCCTCGTTGGGTGCAGGGTGGGCACCCACTGCCCGGATTGGGACATTGGGATGGGAGGGATTGGTTTGGGCTTTGCTGCTGCCTAGCTCCTTCCTGGGACCTTTCCCACTCCCTCTACAGGAATGTGGACCCGCCCATCTGGTACGACACCGACGTGAAGCTCTTTGAGATCCAACGGGTGTGAGCAGGAAGCCAGCAGGGGCTGGGGATGATGCTCCCTTGCCCCCTTGTGCTGAGCTTTAAACTAGTACCTTCGGGGTCTGGGCCAGGCAGAGTGGCTGGGTCCTGGGTGGCAGGTCTCAGAAGCCCCTTGTGGCTGGAGACCACTCTGACCCACTCTGACGCCCTGACCCCCAGGCTGGTCTCCTAGGAGCCTGTCTCCAGGGGTATAGGTCCTGCCAAAGCCCCCTCCCTACTCTGGCTCCCCTTTCAGGACCCGTTTCTGTGGTGATCCCCTCCATGCCTACTTGCTCCTGTGCCACCCACCCCTAGAAGCCACCAGGTCACTGAGCCCTAAAGAGTTTGCCCGAGAAGGAGCCAGGGGCTGTCCCTTGAGATATCTAGGCAGGGTAGGGGAGCTCTCTGGGGCTCCTGGCCTGAATCCACCTCTTCTAGCCCCATGGGAAGAAGGGGTATAGTCCAGCTGCTAGCCTAGGAGGCTGGGCACTGGCAGATGCAAAGCCAGACTGGAGTAACTCGTGCATTCTAGGGTTGGAATGGGCACTGAAGGCGCCCTGCTGTATTCCCTGGGTCAGTGAATAGAGCCCGGATGATGAACAGGCCCTGGGGGGCAGGTCTTGCTGCCCACCCACTGCCTGGATGAGTGTCGCCACCCCTCCATGTGCACCAGCCCTGGCCTCTGGGTCTCCCTCACCCCACCTGTGTCAGTACAATCTTTGCTCCGTACAATCGGCCACTTTACACAATAAACCTTCCTCTCCACATTCTGCCTCTGTGCTTGGGATGTGTGTTGGGGTGTCAGGCCGTGACTCTTGTTTTCAGGGCAGCTGGGGATTCTGTACCCCAGAGTCAGTCTCCTGAACACCCTTCATGCATGACTGAGAACAGAAATTTGTCATTTTCTTGGATGCAAAAGCAATATTGGGCCTTGTTACCTGGGGTCTGGGCCCCAGAGACAAGCCTGCACAAGGAGAGGCCCAGGGCCTGTCTCTCTGCCCCCTACATGTCTCCAGGTGCTCTGGGGCATCATCCCTGGCCTCACCAGAGCAGGGGATGGGGCTGTGCTCCCTGGGCCTCACCCTGGCACAGCTGCTGTTTGCACTGGGCTCAGGGAGATGGATGGGCTGTCAGTGGCTGCCCTCTCCCCTTCCTGCTCCACCCCAGGGCTCGGAGGATTACCCGCCACCTATGGCAGCCAGCTGCGCAAAGTCCCCCAAGGCTGTGTCCTAGAGAAAGGGTTGTGTTGAGGGGTGGAGATAGGGATAACAGGAGCCCCAGCCTATCTCTTCTACTGTCTCCCATGGATCAAAGAAAAGACTTGTTTAGATCCCTCCTGGCCCAGGGGTGGGACTGTCCCAGGCCTCAGCACCACCTAGGACAACCATTCTTCCTACCATGCCTGGAGTGTCAGTTCTGTTCTATTCCTGGGAACAAATGCCACGAAGCCTGAATGCAATCGATCAAACAAACAGTGTTTATGGTAGCAAGAGAGAGCTGTTGAGCCCCGCCTGGCAGCTAATTAATAAGCTCATTAGAAGACTGGGTGTGTGGGGAGAGAGGGACAGGGCTGCCTGAAGAGCTCTGAGTGTGGAGCTCTGATCTCCCTAGATGTCCTGGGCCAAGCTTGGACTACATGCCCCTCTCACGGGAGGGGGCAGGCCCTGAGGCCTGGCTAGGGAGGGGTGCCCCCTGTTGCACCTCTGGATTTCATCACTTAGGTCTGACCCTCCCTGAGAGTAGTCGTGGGGGCCCTTGAAAGCCTCCTGAGGTGCGGCCTATACTGCACACATTGTGATGGTAAGGCAGGGGGCAGACATGTGCCTAGGCCTGGGAGTGGGCATCCAAAGCTGTATCTAGGCCCTGGCCTTGGTCTTGGGCTACAGCAGTGCCTTCCTCTCTGAGGAAGCAGGAGGCTTTGGGGGCCTGTGCACCTCTTGGAATGAGCCATCCACCCAGAGACTTGGGCTACCATCTCCCCTGCCTTGGCCCTGTGGGGTTCTGCTGAGGGTGGGTTCCTTGAGCAGTCAGGCCCCCAAGTAGACCTCTACCAGCCCCCCAACAGAGTGCATACGGTAGAAGACCCCCAGAGGCAGGCCAAAGTTGACAATGGTGAACCACGTCCGGTAGCCATAAAATTCCTTCTCCAGGCCGTTTTCAAACTCTGGGTGGATGCCAAATGCAGGCATCATCCACAGCTGGGGGGCAGGAGAGAAGGGTAAGTAGGGAAGGTGCTCTCCCCTATCCCAAGGCACTCAGCTCAGGGGAGGTAGGCCCCAGAACCTATGGTCCTTCAGCAGCACTCTCACCCTCTCACTTTGGACTTTTGAGGCAAGCTCCTCTCTGACCATGTCTTTTCCCCATACTACAGAAGCCTCAGCTGCCTCCCTGGTGTGCCTGGGACAGCCTGAGCTCCAGAAGGAGCAGAGCCCGCCCAGGCTGCCTCCACACATGGTACAGGGCAAGAATTCCCAGCAGTAAGCTGCTCTGGCAAGCTGGGTTCTCCTGGGCCCTGAGCTCAGGCTTCACTCTCTTGTCCCAACCTGTCTCCTTCTGCCTTCCTGTCCAAATTCTCTCTGTCCTCTAGGCCCAGTCAAACCTTCCTGATGCCTGCATTGGCCATGTGGGCTCACACTTCTCTGAGTTCCTAGTGTACTTTAGACCAGGGTATTATTTCTCTGCCCAGACCTAGAGTTTCACATGTTGGGTGGATTGTCAGTGTATTAGGGGCTTGGAGCCAAACAACTCTGAGTTGTCCCACACCGTCATTTACAGGCTGTGGAACGTTGGGGCAAACTGCTAAGCCTCAGTTTCCTCATCTGTCTAGTGGGTACAGTACTAGTGCCCCTTGTTCTGGATTACTATGATGACTCAATGAGGTGCGGTAATATTGCATGGAGAGGTGGGCCTGGGATTTAGCAGCCACCAGAAACTAAGTGATCACCATCTTTCACTAGGAATTTTTAGAAAACTAGGCACCTTCTGATCTCTTCTTCTGATTGAATTCAGTGGATGAATTCAGGGGACAAATTCAGTGGTCATTCTTTCACTGGTCCCCTGGTGTCTTCCCAGCTAGACAGTGAGTTTCTGAAGGGTAGAAATCTTATTTGTTCTGGAGGAGAACTCAGCTATGTGCTTGGCACACTCATTCACGCCAGGCAGCTTGAAGAAGGGTCATTTCCTGTACTCAAGAAGCATCAGGCTAGTGGGAAAAAGGCATGTGAACGCGATCCATTCCTCCCTGAGTGAGGATTCTGGGTCCATCTAGCTGTACCCCCTCCCTATACGTCCCAGCCCCACCACTCACGGTGATATTGCAGAAGATGAGGAAGAGTGAGATTTCCTTCAGCGTGCGCCGCTTCCAGTTGAGGTGGCTGTAGGAGTGGATGTAGGCCAGTGAGGCCCGTCGAAAGTCCTGGCCCAGCTCCAGCAGGGAGCCCCTTCGGGAGTGCTCGGCCTCCGGCTTCCCTGCCAGGCCCTGAGGAGCCACCTCCCAGAGCGGGCGGCGGTGTAGGCCCTCGATGATGAAGAGGTTCTGGGTGATGTGCTGCAGGATGAGCAGCAGCGAGTAGGCCAGGATGAGCTGGTTGAGCAGCTCGTTGGGGCGAGTGGCCACAATGGCCACGATGGAGAAGTAGGCGATGCCCATCTGGCCGAGTGCGGCGCCCATCAGCAGCACCACATCCAGGCTGCGAGTGGGGTTCTTGAGCGTGTCCAGTTCACGCTCCTCCAGCCCGTGGATAGCTGTGCCCGCCAGGCACGCCAGGCTCATGGCGGGCAGCACGGCCACGTAGAAGGCGTAATAGAGGGTAAAGTACTGGCGGGCGATGTTGGGGCCACTTGCCTCAATCTGGAAGAGCACAAAGACGCACACTCCTCCTACCAGTGCCAGCAAGCCCAGCAGTGGCCCGAAGATGGCCCCATGCAGGCGGAAGGGTGGGGAGCTGGGGTGCGTGCCCACATGGGCTGCCAGGTGGCGGCCCACGTTCTTCCACATGACGAAGAGCACGGCGCAGCAGATGAGGCAGTACTCGGTGCTGAAGGGGTAGAGCATCAGGTAGCCCTTCCGGAAGACCTCACACACCGTGGCGTTGAGGCACAGACAGGTGTTGGTCCCGTTGCCTGGGAGTAAGCAGAGCAGGAGGGCACTTTCAGGTGGGCCCCGTTCTGAGAAAACCAGCGGCCCCAGCCAGCCCCCTGCCCCACCCCAAACTTGCCAGTGGGAGGGATCAAGCTGGCTGCTCATCTTACAGATGTGGAAGCATCTGTGACCCAGACATAGAAATCGGAAATGGCAGAATGGTCATTCTTTTACAAAGGGATGTAAGACTTCGGGCACCAAGGTTACACAAAGCAATTAGAACATTATGTTCCTGGTGCCATATGTCACCACCACAAATCACTTGCTGGGCAGGGCAAACCTATCATGCACAGTGAAGGCTCTGGCTGCCACGCCTGAGCACAGTGAGCCACCTCAGCAGCACGCACTGGGGTCGTGAGCCCCGCTGACTTTCAAAGCACACGGCATCACTGGGAAAATGCAGATACCAGAATGTCTAATCTGAGTGTGTTGAATCGAATTGAGCCTTTGGCCCATTCTTCCAATTTCTAGGAAGAACACAGGACGGGGGAACAAGTTAAATGCTACCACTAAGAAGCAACCTGACATAGCTCAGTGTCAGGACGGAAAGAGACTTAATAGTCTTAAACAAACATGTTGCATGCTTGAACCAACTATCTGCAAAAGGCATTTCCTGGACTACCTACAGAAAGTAGAATATAGGTTGACGTAGAGGATTGGGGTGGTGTTAAGGAATTTTGTTGGCAATTAAAATAGCATGTGGAAATGTGGGGAATTACACCTTTTTTTCTTTTTCTCTTTGAGACAGGGTCTTGCTGTGTAGTTTGGGCTGGCTCAAACTCACTAGGTAGCCCACGGTGGCCTTGAACTCATGGCAATCCTCCTGCCTCAGCCTCCTGAGTGCTGGGATTACAGGCACATGCCTCCTTGCTTGGCAACACTTATTTTAAAGAGATGCATACTGAAACGTTTTGAAATTAAATGCCATAATTTCTGAAATTTACTTGGCAAAAAATTAAAATAAATGTGGCAAAATGTTAATCTTTATTATATCTAGATGGTGGATGTATTCTATTCTCAACTCATCTGTACATTTGAGTTTTTTAATTAAAAAAAAAACCCATGATGTCACTTGCCCCTAATTCCCTTTAAACTGTTTTTTTTTTTTTAAATTGTAAACAGAGCACAAGGAGTGCCCAAAGCACACAGGTATGCTATGATTTATGGAATGGGTGTGTAAATGTGTGTGCGCTGAGAGGGCTTGGCTGCATGCAGGTCTTGATGCTACCTGTGGGTGCGGTGGGGAGTAAAGACGCAGGTGTGGCTGAATCCCACAAATTGCAAGGTTCCCATGTGGGCTGACAGGACGTAGCTTTGAAGGGAAGACCATACAGACTGAGAATTGGTCGTATGGGATAACCTGGAGAGTTTGTTCTGCCTACACATCTTCTGCCCGGCCTGATGCGCCTAAATTTGTATTAGAGAAACATTGCGTTCTCTGTCCCTGAAGGCTTTTGAATTTCATGTAAGGAAAATGCAAATACCACAGGTGGGGCACGTACCTAAAGGATGTCTCAGTGACTAGCTCAACCAGGATTAGTGGTTAGCTCGCTGACAGCCACAGGGCTGCACAGTGTCAGCCCCTCTTCTGGTACAAAGGGTACAAGGGACAAATCGCAGTTTGTTATCTGTCTGCTCCAAACTCTATAACTTCCTGAACCTCCCCAGGTTGAGGAAGTGTTGTGGTGTGGTGTAGTGTAGTGTAGCATGTGTGTGTTGCAGGGAAGATCTGGTCCCACTCTGTACCTGAGAACTTCGCCATGAGGGCGCTGAGCTCAGCCTCAATCTCACGGTGCATGGAGTCGTTGGTCACGGCCAGAACCCACAGCAGCAGGTTTGTGGCCAGGGTCAGCATCAGGCCACACCTGGAGGGAGGGTCATGCTCTGCTCACACAGCCAGGCTGGCTCCCTGGGTGCCTGGTCCTCACCACTGACTGCTGTTAGGGTGACCCTTGGTCCCAAAGCCACATCCCACATGGCACTAGGGCTTCAGGAGAGGCTGCCCTGGAGGCCACCTGAGATGAATCCCAGACTAATGCAAAGCCCAAGACTCCCCGTCCAGGGAAGCTGGTGGTGGTGGGAGGGGTCACCGAGAACCTGGAAGGTTTTGGAGGGCGAGAAGACTTACCTAGTGAGATTGGTCTGGACTTGAACACAGTCTTTACAATGTTTCCAGAGCATCCAGGTCTGAAAGAAATGGGGCCTTGAACCCAGGGCCTGGTGAGGGTGGTGGGACCATAGTGGGTATTGTTTGTGTATTTACAATGGAAGAGACAATTGGGGAGCGAGGGTTGGAATCCTGACTCCTCTACTTCTTTGCTATGTGATATTGGGCTAGTGGCAAAATGTCTTGAACTTTAGCGGTCCCAGCTCTGAAAAGGGACCAAAATGCCCACTGCTTAGGAAGTGGGGAAATGCCTATTTGGTGAGGGAAATAAAGAAGGTGATGTAAGTATAGCACCCAATGTGGGCCTGGTGCATAGCAGAAGCTCAAGGGAGAATTGGATGTTATTCCAAACAGGAGGCTTGTGTATCTGGTGATATATTTAGGTGTATCTGGTATGTATATTAGGTATATACTTAGTGCATATTTAAGTCTATGCTCAGGCCGATGGGTTTACAGGTGTATGCACTTGGGAGTCACAGCGTGTGGCGTGTATTGATGCAGGTGTACAGAGGTGTGTGTAGATGTGGGCACATGGAGGTGAGCAACAGTGCGGGGGACCACAGTATGTGTGTCTACACACCAGGGCACAGAGGTATCGCCTCATGGCTGTTTCTGGCACAGGTAGGGGTGTGTGTGCATGTGGCTGGGGTGGGCAGCGTGTGTCCCTGGTGGCATGAGGACAGCAGAGGCCTCTCACCTGGACGCCCATGAAAATGATCTCAATGGCCGGGAAGACAAGCTCCAGCTGCGACTTGCAGTGGCTGTGGCTCACGTCGTAGCCGATGCGGAAGATGTTGAGGCAGATGGTGCAGCTGCCAAAGAGCACCAGGGAGCCTGGCGGGGCCAGGCAGGTATTGGCTCCTCCCTCTAGAAGCAGCCATCCCTCCCTGTTCTCTCCCTCCCTCTGGCACCCGGGCACTCACCCCGCACCCAGACGGGTCCCGCATGAGGGTCCTGATGGGGCACCGCATGGGGCCACCTCGTGGTTCCCACCATGTAGTACAGGAGCCAGAGAAGGGACAGTGACTTCAGTGCAGCCAGCAGGATCCACACATCGCCCAGGGTGATGGCCACATTGTTGAAGATCATGCTGCCGATGAAGGCCCCGCCCAGGAACACCACGTTGAGGGCCAGGAGCCCCGAGAAGAACTGCCCGGCTTTCTGCACCTGCTGGTCCCGCCGCAGCAGCAGGGAGAAATGGCGCCCCAACCAGGACTGATGCTGTGGCAGGCCCGGGTACCCCGTCTCCTTGGCCCCCAAATCCATTTGATCCTCTTTGGCTGGAGTTGCTTCAGTCTCCTGTGCTTCTAGAGAGGCCATGGGTGGACCTTCATCAGGGGCTGGAGAGAGAGGGTCTAAGGTAGGCTGCCAGGTCGACCTAGGCTCAATCTTTGCCCCCGACCGCTGTATGAGCCAAGGTAAGCTATCCAATGTGTCTGGTTGGAATGCTGGAAATAACAGCAGCTGCCCCATCTACTCTTCAGGCCCCAATCAAGTTCAAACCAACCAAGAGACAGTGCAACCCTTTAGTGCACACAGACATGAGGAATTGATTTGACTGACTTGAACACTTGCCCCATCCCACTCCCAGTGGGGCTGCCCCACTTGCTAATGACTCAATACCTAATCCCAAGGCAGGACAAGGATGTCATGTCGGTCAAGGGAGTCAGGGGCATCTGCTAGTGCCTGGCAACTGGGACCTTTCACGAACAAAAGGCAGCTTGCGTCCTGCTGACTTCTTGGAGGAATACCCCTCCTGACATTGGGGAGGTCAGGTTGGCGTCTTCTCCAACTCTAAATATTTGGGTTATGGTTGCCTACAGTGTGGTGTGGAGCAGGATTCTGATACTGAGTTTGGGCTTGGTGGGGAAGAATGCTGTGATCTCTTTTAGAGCTACATAAAGTGTCTATAAAATAATTTTTGAAAGAGAGCTGGGGATTTAGCTCAGCAGTTGGAGTGCTTGTCTTGCAAGCACAAGGCCTTGAGTTTGATCCCCAGCACCAAAAAAAAAAAAAGTAAATAAAATAATTTTTGAAAGGTCTATATGATACCTACTGGATTTACAATGGGATTTTCTTCAGGGGAAGGGACGAGGGCCTGAGACTGGAAGCAGTAGATTCTGTAGGTTTAATGTTCTAGTATTTTTAAAAATAGCATTATTTATGTAATTAAAATTAATTTTAAAGCACATTAAAGGTTAGGGGAGAAAGTTCTGGGATTGATTTGCAAAGTATGTGGACAGGCAGGGATCGCTGTCCATCCCATGCCCTCCACCCTGACAGAACTGACTTCTGTTTGCCCCCGCCCACCCCTAGCTGTCCCTTGAATGGCCCCACAGCATGGGGACACTATTGTGGAACCCCTTCTTTCCCTGAATATTTCTTGCCACTGCCTCACCTTCCCCAAGCTTTCACTCAGGCCAGCCTCTTGCTTGGGCCAGATCTGGGGCCACTCAACTCCTGCAGCTCTGAGTACAGCGTGCTGTCCTGTCTGAGCCCCTTTGGCCACTCTTCCATCCCAGCAGAACTGAGCTTCAGTGGATAGCAGGATGGCCCTGCTGCTTCTGTGTGCTCTCCTGAGAGTCCCTGCCACCCCAGGGCTCAGGGTTCCATGGCCTCACTGCCTGTTCTCCAGGCAGAGAGCCAGGCACGCTCCTCACCTGTCCCTTTATCCTTCACATCCCCTCAGGCCCAAGCCTGTCTATTCCAGCTCCCAGAATGCTCTTAGATTCTTTCAACCCCAACCATAACCCTTGTCAGGCCTCCTTCCATTCTCTCCTGGACTGAGGTCCCTGCCCATGGTGCCTGTCTCCTCCTGAGAGGTCTGCAAAGACAGCCAGCTACCCTCAGTATCAATAAGTCCAAAGCACTTGCCATGTGGTCTGTGTGGCTTTTCAGAATGAAACGAGATGCACGTGTGTACATGGGCCTGGTTGACACAGCACTCAGATTGGGGTTCCTGCTGCTGCTTCCTGGTCTGGCCTTGATTTACCTCCCCAGTGTAGTCTCCAGGCTCCAGTCCCCTCCCCTCTCCAGGTGTGCCATCCTGCTGCAGCTCCCAGAATGCCCTCTGCTTCTGCTTACCTACCTGTCTTTGCCTCCACTCCCACTTTTGACTTGAATGTCCACCCCTCTTATCCCTTGGTGATTCTAGTGTGTCCTTCAGGAGTCACCAAAGACACATTTAGCAGACTTAGTGGCCTTCCTTAACCCCCCTGCCCAGGCTGGGCAAGGGTTCCTTCTTTGCCCTTACTTACCCTCCCCCATCACTGGTGTATCACTCAGCCGCTCTATCTTAATTAGCTGTGCTTTGCTCTGTCCCTCCCGCAAGACCCTGAGCTTTGGACTTTTCCTCTACTCAGCTACAAGGAGCCTATTGTAACACTGGGCTCTTTAATGTCCTCTCTGGACCCCCATTCTCCCACATATATATTCTGAGCAATATTTGCACCTTCTGCTGTTCTCCTGGAGCAAATGGAGTGCTAAACCTTGGGCCTCTTTTTGAGATTTTACAAATGATTTTCACCCCCTTTCCCAGTCTATCTTGCCATCCTAGGGCAAATTTCACCTCCTCCTTGTCCAGACTCCTGGCCACACTCTGGGCACCTGCTCCCTACATCCAAGTGGACCCAGAAGAGGGTCCCCCATTTCCCCTGTGGTCTCCTGGCTCTACCATCCTTGCTCTTCTTTCTATCAAAGCTGCCATTTCCCCCTAGTGACCTTGCCATCCTCTTCATCACCTGGGAAGCCTTCTCTGTCTGCCAAAGCAAAGCATGGTGGTGGCTGCTTTGCTGGGGCCACTCCTCTCTGTTGAGAATGGGTGTGTGCTGTCAGGTGTACTGTGGTTGTGGCTGACTCCTCTCAAGATCAGGAGCTCCTCCAGGGCAGAGATCCGGTCCTGCTTGGCTTGGACCCCCCCAAACCTAGCGTAGGCAGGGCAGTACTCCCCCTCATTGACTACGGCGGTTTCCGAGGAAATTTCAGCACCAGATCGATGGACAGAGACCCTTCCTGTTAAACACTTTCCATTCTGGGGTAGCCGAAGAGGCTTTCCTGTCAATATTCGTCTTTTCCTTTCGGGCTCCCTCGGCCAGATCGAGTAAGGCTGAGGCTCAGAGGGACACCTCCTTGCTCCTTTTCTGCCAGCCTGGCGGCTCCACCTCGCCTTCCCCAGAACCTGTCCCTGCCCCACCCCTAAGTAGGCCACTCTTAATTGTTAAGAGTAATGGTTCTGGTATTTACTATAATACAGTACTTTTGTGATCTCGAAGAAACTACTTGGACTCTTTGCTTCACTGCTGTAAACAAATATGCAACTGTGCAATGGTAGTGCATAGTACTAGGAGATGCTCGGTAATTTCTCAAACAGCTAAACAAAGGAATTAATGCATGATACCTACCGTGGAGGGTTTTGTCATATTTATATGGTTTAACATATACAAGTGTGTAGAGCAGCCCGTGCTGTCTATTTGTGTATTTCCCTACAGTTCTTAAGAGGTCCTGGAGAAAAGGGAAGGCTAGAGGTTATTGGAGAATTTCAGGGAGGCTTTTTGTCAGACTGTGGCCTAGAGGGGACACTGGAGCAAGGTTCCAGGTCCTCTTATTCCAGGACACTCTCTCTCTGACAGTTTTCTTGACCCTTCCACCTCCGAGGTTCAACCTTTGAGAAGTGCTAAAGGGAACTTCCAAGGGGATGAATTCGGTTCACCGGAGGGCTGGGGTCGGAGTGGACACGCTAGGAGTCTCAGGGAGAGGGCTAGGGGAGAATGGCCGGACACAGAAACGGAGTCCGCCTTCCCGTGGCACGCCCCGCCAGTCCAAGGGTGGGCCGGGACACAAACTGGTTTGTGGATCGAGTTTGGAGGCGGGCGATGAAAGCCGCGGAGCCATGGGAGCGCAGGGCGCGTCCAGAAGCGCAGAACCAGCTCGGGCAGAGGCTGCCGAGCGCGGGCAGAGCAGCTTCGGGATTCCTTCTCTAGCCGCCCGACGGACTGCAAGACCACGCCCGGCGTCCAGGCATCCCCAGCGCCGTACCGCTTTAACCAGCCATCCAGGTTTCTCGCTTCTTCCCCCGGGTTGGCGCCCCCTTTCGGCTGTGTGAACCCGCCCGGGGCGGGGCGCACCCTGCTGACCTCTGTGCGCCCCCAGTCCTCGGAAAGGAGGTGAGCGCAGAGCCCGAGTTGGGGCGGGGGCTGAGAAGGGGACAGGCACCGGACTAAAGCAGTCGACCTCTTACAGGCCATCTGCTCTCTCTCCTTAGTCTCTGCAGCCCCTAGCTCCTGAACCCCACTTTGGAAGCAGTGTGTGTGTGTGTGTGTCCCGGTGGGTTCGCGGGAAGGTTCTCCCTGTGGTCCGGGAGCGGTCCGAGTCCGAGCGGCGAGGGGAGGAGGCTTACCTGAGGCCCCGGAGGGCATCGCCGCGGGCTGACCACCGACTGAGCACAGCGCGACCGTCTGTCCAGGTGAGGCTCCAGCGCCCCCGACCGATGCCCCCGACGCCCTCCCCCCTCGGGACTGCGCAGCCGCCGCTCGGGCTCCACGACCCATCGATTTTTCTGTTGACTTTGGGAATCTCATTAATCTCTCGTTAACTACCCCGCCGGGACTCCGGCCCGGAGCCCGCAGCCAATGGCGTGGTAGCTGGACAGGCGGGCGGGGCCGGAGGCGCTGCGCGCGCGCTGTGGTGGTGGGGCAGGGTCGCCGGCAGGTGGGCGGGCCCTGCGCTGGCAGCCTCCCCTCAGGGTGAGTGGCTTGAAGGTGCAATATCCTGAGACCTGGGGTTCAGGCCATACTTTCCTCTGACAGCCAACCTGGGAGTGGGCCCCCTTCCCCTTCCAGGTCTGGGATCCTGTATCTTATCACAGGACCAGGACGCAGCCTGACGATAATCTCTGTCTCTTAAGTCAAACATAAACTTATTTAGCTCAGTGGTTAGAGTGCTTGCCTAGCAAGCGCAAGGCCCTGAGTTTGATCCCCAGCACCAAAGCAAACAAACAAACAAAAACAAAACCATGAACTTGGGGCTGAAGAGATGGAGTTAAAGTCTCACCCTGACAAAGTAGGAGGCAGTCAACTCCCTTTGGCCTGCCTCAGTTTCCCTTGTGGTCTCTGAGGCCCACAGACCTCATGCTGCTGACAGAGTCTAGACAGCTTTCCTCTGTTATCCCCTGGGTTCAAGATGCCACTAGGCCCTTACTGTTCCACAAAACACCATCTGCTCCCACCCCAGTGCACAGCCCAGTCGTGGCCCAACCCCTCCTCCCACTGACCACCAGCTCTGCTCCTGGCTGGCTGTGATGCTTCTGTCCCATTCTCTGGCCCCTCAACTGTCTCTGTCTCCCTCACTCCCTCCCAAATCCAACTCTAGGCCTTTGGCAGAGTAGAAGCTGTAAGGTGCAGCTCCAGGGAGGTGGGTGGGTAAAGAGAGGCCCGGGGGTAAGCATCTGAGTTCCCCAAACTGTCTTAAATTAGAATCATCCTATATTTGTATCTATGTTAGGGGTTCCTGAGATTCCTGAAATATTTTTTGATGGAGAAAAGTTCTGGTGCCTGTGGTTAATGGGTACAAAGGTGCAGTTGGACAGGAGGGACTCCCAGTGTTCTGTGGCACAGTATGGTAACTCTGGTCAACAACGATTCGCGGGATGTTTCAAAATCATGAAGAGAGGAATTTGAATGCTCCCAACACAAAGAAATCATCTGTGGGTGAGACGATAGATACGACAATTACCCTAATCTGATCATGACACATTATATACATGTGCTAAAATGCCACAATGTACTCCATAATTATGTACAAATTGCTGTGCGTCGGTTTTTAGATGTATTAATAAAGAGCTCTCCTGCTTTTTACCAAGTTTGAAGACTATTATTCTTAGCAGAAAGGCTCAGGCTCTCTATGGCACGGTGACCTTGGGCAAGTCACTTTACCTCTCTGGGCCTCAGATTCCTTCTTTGCAAATTGTAAGCACCGGACTAGGTCAGTCTTACCTAACCTTCATTATGTCACGAGACACATAAAAACACGAGTGCACACGTGTGTCATCTGGAGGGAGGTGGCAGCTTGGGTACTTCATCCGCACATCCACCCCCAATCACCCAGTTATCTGCTGTATGAACAGTGTGCAACGCAGGCCCAGCTCACCCCTGGAGAAGGAGGAGGCCTGAAAATCTTGGGGCCTTTGCAGCTCTGATTGCCACCTTCCTCTCTGTGACCATCTCAGGTGGAGCGCTGAGACAAGAAGAGGGGACAGGGGTTGAGTCGCGGCTTTATTGATTCCCAGTTCCAGACAGCGCACTGGCCAGGCCACAAGACTAGGGCTCAAGACAGAGCCAGAGCCAGTACTTCCAGGTGCTAAAAAAGGTTTGGGGAAAGCGTTCCCTTCCCAAGTTACCCCAGGCCCTAGGGCTGTGCTGGGATAGATGGCCATATCCTGATTGTGATCTAAAAACTCATCCTGGAAAAATAAACTTTTGTGAAAATTCCACTCTGGGGCCAGTGGGGAATGGTGATAATGTGGCACTCTGTGTGCCAGCCAGGGGTTTGAGCCCAGAAGGACACTGAGTGGGCACATGAGCCAGGCAGACCCCCAGCCCCGTGTCTCTGTTCAGGGCCTCAGGACAGCACATAGACCTCCAGCAGGCTGGAGACAGCGTGCATGCGGTAGAAAATGCCGAAAGGCAGGCAGATGTTGACGATGGCCGCCCAGAGGGAGTAGCCATAGAAGTCCACCTCCACGGTATTGCTGAAGTGGGGCCGGGCCCCAAAGGCGGGCATGATCCAAAGCTGTGTGGGGAGAAAGGAGCATTAGGAACCTGCTGGGAACAAACCTGCAGCTCTTTGTGTGTTCCGCCGGTCCAGGACAGGAAGGGAATCTCAGCCTGCTAGGTTGGTGGCCACTGACGGTTGGGTGTCACTGAGTGGCGAACCCCAGCATCTTGCACAAAGACTGGCACTTGCTAAGGAGCTCAGGAAGTGTGCCCAGCTAAACAGGCCCGCTCCCAGCCTCAGGCTCTACCTGTGGTCACCTCTCCCCTTTCGGGGGGGCACCTGTGGGATGGAAATTTCAGTAGATGATGTGAGAATTAGTTCAAACAGCTGGATCCACAGCTGGAAAGAGGGTGGTAGAATCAGTGAGGCCCAGGGAAGATGGTTCAGGGCCCAGCTGGAAGGCCACAGCCCTCAGCCTCCATGAGTTCTGCTCTCCCACTCCACTCCCACACGCTGAACCTTCTCAGCTCTGGGAGGAGGTGAAGCTAGAATCCTGCCTCATCTTTGGCTGGGAGCTCAAGTGGTTCAATTTGGGTGAGGAGTGTGAAGCAAGGGACAAAGGATTCCGGGCCACCACCAACCCTGCCCTAACTGGTCCCAGACATAATGCACAGTGAAGTTTGGAGCCTTAGCACTTCCACTTGTAGGGTGAGATTGGTGACTACATTTATTATTATTTTTTTAATGTGAAACTGACTATTGGAAGGCTCCTGCATAGGGTCATACCTGACCTATGGGGGCCACGCCCTGTCGGATAGGCAGTATTCACAGTGGGACTTCACTAAGAAGGCATCTCAAGGTTGTTGGTGTATTTCACATAGTTAGAATTTCACGAGGTAAGATTCACTCTGTGAGTGGTGTTGTGTATTGGGCTATACCCATGCACACATTTTATTTTATTTATTTTCTAGCAAGTGCTCTGTGACTGAGCTACACCCCAGGGCCCAGGATATATGCTATTAAGGATGTGTCTAAATGATGGATATTCTTTTATTGGATAGTGTAGCCTAAAGTGTTGTCTTTATATTGAGTTAATTTTCATTAGAAGTTTGTTTGTTTTCTATTTGGGATGCCCAATTGTCTCTCAGTATATGCAAGGGATTTGTTCCAGGATAGCAGATGGATACCAAAATCCAAGGATGTTCAAACATTTTATATTAAATGGCATAATATTTGCATACTGACCTATGTAACTCTCCTGCATACTTTAAAAATTTAAATCACCTCTAGATTATTGTACTACTATTATATAACACAATGTAAATGCTATACGAATAGCAGTTATACTATATTTTTAAGGAAATCATAAGAAGGAAAAAACTCTACGTGCTTAGTGCAGATAGAATCTTTTTTCCTAACATTTTCCATCTGAGGTTTGGGTCAATCCTGGCATATGCAACCTGCAGATACAGGGGGCCGGCTGTGCCCATGTGGGTATGTGTTTCTATACTAGGGATTTCTTTCTTTCTTTCTTTCTTTCTTTCTTTCTTTCTTTGGTGCTGGGGATCGAACTCTGGGCCTTGCGTTTCCAAGGCAAGCACTCTAAGCACTGAGCTAAGACCCCAGCCCCATACTAGGCATTTCTGAACTGGAGATCATTTCTATGCTGGAGCATTTCTGTATTGGTGGTAGCTATGCTAGGAATGTTTCCAAGTTGGGGTGTACCTTCAGTATGAGGGTTTCTGCCCTAGGTATTTCCGTCGGGGAGTAGCATATTTGTACCGGGTGAAGTCTGGTGCTGTTAGTGTGGACTTTGCCAAATCACCAAGGAGGGGGCGGCTGTCATCGGCACCCCGCTTCCAGCCAGGCTACCAGTGTGCTCCATTAACAGAACACTCACACTCACGCTGCTCTCCGTTACTTCCTGATGCTGCTCCAATTATTCTGAGAAGCAGGCGGGTCACAAGCTCCCAGGAGCAGTCACACCTCCCATCCAGCAGTGAGAGCTCCTGCCTTCCACATCAGCTCTTAGCTGCCTCTCGCCTCCACCCTGCCCCCCTGTCAGCCTTCCCTGGGACCCCTCCAGCTCTTCTGCTGCCTACACGCCTGAAGCTGGCCTTTTGCTCTCCCTGTGTGCCCTGAGGGGCTGTTTGCCCAATGGTTTCAGCTGGCCCCTCTGAACCCTCCCTTTCCGAAGAGCTGGAAGTCTCTCCCGTGGGGTAGGGCAAAGCAGAGCAGGCTACATAGAGAGACCTCAGGAGCACCCTTCCTCGACCTCCTCTTGCCCCCTCACCCCTTCCCCGGTTACTCACGATGACATTGCAGAGCAGAAGAAAGAGAGAAATGTCTTTTAGGCACCGGCGTCTCCAGTGGCTCTTGGGCACCAAGATGATGGCCACTGCTTCCTGAGGGTCTGGTGGGCTGGGGTCGGCCAGCCTGGGGGTGGGCGGGCAGGCCGGCAAGGTGTGGAGGGCATCTAGGTTGGCAAAGGTAAGACCCTGGCAGGGTTCCTTGGGGGGAGATTCCTGAGGCTCATCCCCGGGTGGTCCCCGGTGGAGGCTCTCAATGATGAACACATTCTGGAAGGTGTGCTGGGCAATCATGAGCAGTGCGTGGGCCAGGTTGAGAGCCCCCAGCAGGTCCCTGGGTGTGCCCACCACCACGGCCACAATGGAATAGTAGGAGATGGCATACTGGCCCAGGGCGGCGCCCATCAGCAGGGCCACATCCAGGGTACGCGTGGGGTTCTTATGGTGGTCCATGGCCCGGCGGTCAAAACGGTAGATGACTGAGCCACTCAGGCTGACCAAGGTCATAAGCCCCAGACAGACGATGTTGAAGCTGTAGTAGGTGACCAGGGCTTGCTGGGTGCGGCCCCCCTCCCCACTCACTTGGACTTCATAGATGATGAAGACCGCCAGCCCCACCATAAAGAGTATCAGGCCCAGGACTGGGCCTGCAAAAAAGGTCTCCCGGAAGAGGCTGGCTCGGGATGGCGTGTGGCTGTGGCCATGGGCGGCGGGCAGCAGCCTGCCCACATTCTTCCACATGACATACAGCATGGTGGAGGCGAAGAGGCTGTACTCGATGTTGAAAGGATACAGGTAGAAGTACCCCTGCTGGAAGATCTGGCAGATGGCTGTGTTGCAGGAGCAGACGTCTGCTCCACTGGGGCTGCTCACGGGCTCAGCTGCAGAGACAGGGACACCGGGCTAGGCTGCCCTCTGGCGCTAGCCTGTGACCTTTGTAAGGGTGGGTCTCTCTCTGTCGGTCACCACTGCAACCCCAATGCTTTCACAGGGCTTGGCACATTCATTCATTCCACAAATATTTATTGAGCACCTACTATGTCCCAGAGACTATGAGAAACATCAATGCTCAATTGAAAAAGCAAACAAAACCAAAATGGAATCAGAGAAAACTGCCCACTTCATCCCTTTCATTCCTTCAGTTCTTCCCCACTCATAATGACTTCTGGCTCTCTGAGATAGACAAGCTCTGGTCCTCTTTGAAGGAGGCCCTCTTGGGATCCCCTGAAGTTCAGGATTCCCTAAAGCTTTCCCTGGCACCTGACTCAGTCCAGAAAGCCAGCTGCTGTGCCTAGGTCTCCACTATGACCTCCCTTTGGGTTGGACCACATCAAAAGGAAATTTTTTTTTTTAAGTACTAGGGATTAAACCAGGGCCTTCACATTGAACTACCTCCTCAGCCCTTGTGAATTAAAAAAAAAAAAACAAAAACAACTCTAGACAGGGCCTCATTAACTTGCCGAAAGGCCCAACCTGGATTCAGACTTGCAATCCTCCTGCCTCAGCCTCTCAGAGTGCTAGGATTACAGGTGTGTGCCACCATACCTGGCTACCCAAAGGAACCTCGACTCAAATCCAGAGTGTGCTTTGTAGGATACCATGAGCACTGGCACAGATCTCTTTGGACCCCAGATCTATCCCAGCTGGATTTGCAGATGAGGGTCAATGAGGTAAAGCGATTTGGAATGGGAGAGCTAAAACAAATGACCTGCCTTCCAACCCCAAGGCAGGGCCTTCAATGGTGGGCCTATCCCACTATGGACCCACCAGTGTGGACCCACCATGTTAGGTTGACCTCCCCCTGGGTTGCTTTTAATCCCCTCCGGATCTTCTAGATACACAAAGTGACCTGCTGGGCTGAGGTGTCACTGGCAGCTGGGGTCACACTTTCTGTGCCTGGACCCCCCCCAACCCCATGCAGATGTGTGCAGGTGTCTTAGTTGCTAGTCTGGTCCTGCCTAGTGGGGGGCCCTGGGGAAGTCAAGAGAACTGGGACCTGGAGCCTGCAGACCCCTTTCTTCCTAGTGTGGTTCATCGGTTAAAAGCAAAGATGGATCTGAACGCTAATCCTCCCATTTCAGGCTCTGTGACCTTGAGTAAGCTACTTAAGCTCTCTATGGCTTTGTTTCTGCATTTCTAGAATGGGAATACTAATAGTATCCATTTCCAAGGGAAGTTGTGAGGGTTAGATTAGACCCTTAGCATTGTTAGGCACACATGGGGCTTGGTAAATTGTCACTATTGTCATTGTGATGAGTTTTTTTTATTTTTTGGAGAGTGATGAGATGATTATGTCACACCTTCTCTTCCTTCCCGGGTTCTCCTGTCAGATCCCAGACTCACCTTGGAGCCATTCCGCCTCCCTTCCTCCTCTGCCCTCTCCTTTCTTCCCTTCCTGCTGGGATGGAGACCTGGACTGTGGGGCCAAGGCTGAATGCGCAAGGATGAGAAGATGCCCCTAGTGTTTCCTCTCCTGTCTGCTTCATCTACACTTCTGAGGCAGAGCCTGGAGTGGGAGGAGGCCCCAGCTTCCACCTTTGCCTCCATGCCCTTGTGACAGCACAGTTTACTGACTGCAAACCCACAAAGCACCCAGCCCAAGGCCTGGCAGCCCTGGGGTCAGGGTTAGGGGGAACTCACGGTCAGGGGTGAGGAGGGTGTGGCTGGCGTTGGTGTGGGAATTGCTGTGGGAGTGGGCCTGGTGCACGGATTCATCCACCACGGCTGCCATCCAGATGGCCAGGTTGGTGGTGAGTGTGAACATGAGTCCACATCTGTTTGGGGGTGAAGGGAGGCAAAGAGGCCCATGAGTCTTTGGTTCATCTTGGGACCCTAGTGAAGTAGGGGGTTGGGGAGCTCTCCTGAGAGATGGCGTTGAGAAGAGAGAAGGCAGCCAGGCCCCTGTGAACAGTGGAGTAGAGTTTGGAAGGCCAGGATGCCACCCAAGAGAGGACCAGGGGATTTCCAGAGACTCAAGTCCCGCCCTCCCACCCTGCACCCCCCAGGAAAGGGCACTGCACAGTGGAGTGGACATCAGGCTGACAAACTGGGGACCTTGGCTGAAACCCCAGCCAGGAGGCAGAGCGAGGAGCCACTCTCAGGCCAGCCAGCCCTCATGTCTCATGCCAGGTGACACTCTGGGTACAGACATTGAGCTGCAGTTCTCACCGGGTCAGATCCAGGTGGACGTGAATACAGTCTTTGGCGGAGACCCAGAGAAAGTAAGTCTGCGTTGAGAGAGGGAGGGGGGAGGGTCATCTCTCTGCAAGTAGGCTAAACTCCAGAGAGTTCCTGTCCAGGCCCAGGTTATGGTCTCTCCACCCCCGTGGATTATGGTCTCTCTACCCCTTATTCTAAATGATCAGGTTCATTTTAGCCTTACAAAAGGAGACTGGTAACATTTTCTGTTTCTACTCCACGGTACAGTTTGTATAAAAATAGTGGTTCTCGGTTCTTTAAAGGTTTGCAAAATGTCAGCTGTAAAACTCTGGTTTGGGTGAGTTCTTTTGGGGGAGGGTAATGGAGAGACAGATAGATCTCTGGCTACCTTGTCATTTACTCCTGGGACCAAGGCTAGCCTCATGCTAGGTCTTAGTCAAGGTAGAAGAGGTCTCTGGTGACTTCTCGCTGCTTTTCACCATTATCTCCTGCCCATTCTCTTCCTTTGTTCCCCACAAGGCCTTGTCCTCGTCTGGCTGCCAGTGAATTGCTGTGAGGGGTTTGTTGATGTGGGGATATTTGCGCTTTCATTTCACCTGACTATTCTTCAAACTCACAAAATGTGAAAAACTAAAACTGTATGAATGCCAAGGTTATATTCATATTCATGTCAAAGTGTGAACACCCAGGCTGCGGGGTGGTCCTTCGAGGGAGGGCACAATCCCTGTGGTCATTCTGGTCATGCTACAGGGCTACAGTCTCTTAGGGTCCCATGTAAGACCAGTCTTGCCTCAGCTCAACCAGATCTTTCAAAATGGTGTGCATGCAACAGATTACAAAAGAAGTCGAACTTGTTTAGAAAATGTCAGTGACAGGATATCCCCTCTCCTGAATCTACAACGAACATAGGAGCCATGCTGATGCCAAACTTGCCATGTTCCCAGCATGACCTGGGCTGAGACTGACACCCTCCAAGACCCCCCCCGGAAGGGGGTCAGACCAGGTTCTAGCAGGCAGACCAGCTGTCTCAACTCACACATCCTAGGTGTTAACTTTTGGCACTACTTAGGATAAAATAAAATCGCAGTGCCCCTAAGTAGGAGCTCACATTTAGACATTACTTCATTACCCAGTAGTTTAAGATGCTTCCTCACGTGTGGACTCATATGATCCCTACTACAGTCCCAACTCACTGAATTACTCAGGGAGGAAGCGGAGCTCAAGTTTCCTGACCCCTTGCCAAGCACTAGCTCCTTTCTGCTACACTCGGGGACATTCCTCCTACCCACCTGGACAATGACGAACACAGCCTGGATGAGAGGGTGCAGGATCTTGATGGCTGACTGGCACTCAAAGAAACTGGAATAGTACCCGGTCTTGAAGACATCCATGACGAGAGTGCAGAGTCCAAACAGCACCAGCCCACCTGGGAGTGGGGTTAGGGATGGTCAGAGAGGCAGGAGAGAAGGCTCGCAGAGCGAACATAGGTTCCGTGGGTGGGTGGCTAGGGAAGGTGTCGTGAGTGATTGGATGATTGGGTGGATAGATGAATGAGGGGGATGGGAGGATGGATGAGGATGGATGAATAGGCAAATGGGCAAACGTTAAGAATGAATGATGAATGAGTAGATAGAAGGATGAGTGTGTGGATGAGTGGGTGGATAGATGGATGGACCGGAGAGTAGAAAGATGGATGGGTGGGAGAGTGGATGGATGGATGAGTGGGGTTGGTGGGAGGATGGATGGATGAATGAATAGGCAGACGGGCAAAAGAGGTCTGAAAGATGGGTGGGTGAATGGAAGGATGAGTGAATGACTGAGTGGTTAGCTGCCCTATTTTGCCTCCTTCTTAGGGGCTCCCTAGATAAGAAGAAGGGCCTTAGACAAACTCTTTTCAGTTGCTCCGGTCTTCTGTGCCTCTCTCTCCATCAAAGGCTCTCCCTTCACGACCTCTCTCCAATCCTTAGACAAGGCAAAGAAGTTCCCCTCCACCCCTCTATGCATCCCGCCTCCAGAACCCCTTTCCCTCCCTCCTCCTCTCCTTCCGCAGCAGCACACCTCTCCCTCGGTCACATCCATCTCTCCCCAGGGAACTTCTCACCCCTCTACCCCAAGACTCCCACCGCAGGTCCTTCAAGAGCCCCAGCCTGCAGCTCCGCTCAGTGCCCACCCGCCTCTGCGCCCGCCTCCCCCAGGCACCTCGAAGCCAGATGGGTCCCGCGTGCGCGTCCCGGTGGGGCACCGCGTCAGGGCAGCGCGCGGTGCGGAGGAGGTAGAAGAGGATCCAGAGCACGGCCAGCAACATCATGGTGGTGAGCAGCGCGAACACGTCGGTGTCATACACAGCCACCTTGTTGAAGGCGCCCCCGCTGATGAGGGTGCAGGCGAGCAGCAGCACGTTGACGGCCAGCAGCACCGACAACAGACGGCCGCCCTTCTTCCACACCTCGCGGGGCGCCGCCCGCGGCGCCGGCGCGCTCTCCTTGGGGCCCAGGGCCGACGCCTCTGGCATGGTGAGGGCGCCTGGAGCAGGCTGGAGGCGGTCACTGCGGGAGAGGAGTGGAACGGACCCCCGCTGAAACCCGGGGGCTTTCCTGTCCCCGTCTTAGCTCTAGATTTGGGGACCAGGGAGCTCCTAACACCAGTGCTGGAGGAAGCGCTGGGGAAGGGAAAGAGGAAAACCAGAGTCTGCACCTGTGAGCCTCGACGCGAAAGGAAAGATGTGGCGGCACCCGTCGGACCCACTTCCAAAATCCCATTGTCCACCTGCCCGGAGCACGCACCTGACTGGGTCTGGAGCCCGTGGAGAGTTGGGGTTCAGGGGGCGGCGAGCGTCTCCCTTCTCCCACACCAGACTGGACAGGCGCTTTATATCCGAGAGCGCAGAGTGATTTATAGCCGCGGGAGTTCGGCTCCATAAACCTCTCAGTCCCACTCACATGATCCATCTTTTCTGTGGGCTGAATTTGGGGAAGTGAGCGCGGGAGTCAGATAAGGCGAGATTTATATTTATCTGTTTAGAATAACCCCCCTCCCTCCGGCCCTGTCATCCCTGAGAGGCCGGCCGGGCTCAGGCGGGCCGCCCCGCACTGCGGCAGCTAGAGGGCACCGCGCGCCCAGCCCCACCGCGACCCGGGGCGCAGCGATCGCGCCCGCTCGGAGCCCTCAGACCTGACGCTCGAAAGCCTCCCAAGTGTCCGTTGGCACCCACATGTCCTCCCAGCCTCGTCTCAGGCTCCACCTGTGCTCCGGGTTGCTGCCCCGAGATCGTGACATTAGCCTCCCTTTCCCCACCTGCCCTCAAAATGATCGAAATTCCTTCTTCCTCTGTCCTTAACGCGACCCTCCTCCGCTGCTAGCTGCACGGCTGGATGCTTCGAAGTCTGGGCGTGGGGAAGAAGTTCCCACGCGGTGCGCCCTGTCCCCCTCCAGTCCTCTAGCGCCCCCTGCTGGAGCGCGACTGGGCCCAGCTGCCGGGACCGCTGCGTCCTACTCAAGGACGATCTTGCGGTGGGTCTCCAAGCTGCCTTAGGTGCAGTGTCCAGAGCTTCTGGACTGCCGCTCCACCCTGCCCTCAGACACCCCTCTCCAGCCCTTGGTCCCTTCTTTTGACGGGTGGAGAAGTCGGGATCCTCAGCTCCTGAACTGTAGTGAGGACGGACCCTAGCCGTTCTCAAAACTGGGCTTCTCAGGGCGGAGCGCTAGGGTGTGCGTTTTTGGAAGGAGAGCACGGCCTCATAGGATCAGCTGCTCTAACACTGGCCCTGGGCGCCCTGAGAAGCAGGGTGTTTAGGACCCAGGGGAAACCCCGGGGCGGCTCCCTGGGCGGCGGGAGATCTCCCCTCCCCCTCCCCCCTCCCCTGCCTCCCGCCGCCGGTGGCGGCTCAGATATCGCGCGGCTCTGGAGCTCCGTACCCTCCGTCTGCGGCAGCGAGGGGGCTGCGGCCCTGGCCCCTGCCCGGTCCCCTCCCCCAACCCCATGCCTCAGCTTTAACCTCTCTGCTCTCCCCCGCGGGGGGCATTTCCCTGTGCCCCCTGTCCCCCAGTGCAAGTCGGGCGCCATGAACGATCAGTACCACCGGGCCGCCCGGGATGGTTACCTGGAACTCCTCAAGGAGGCCACCCGGAAGGAGCTGAATGCCCCCGACGAGGATGGCATGACCCCCACGCTCTGGGCTGCCTACCATGGCAACCTGGAGTCGCTGCGCCTCATCGTGAGCCGCGGGTGAGTACCCTCCACCCGGCCAGCAGGGGAGGGGGCAGAGCTGGGGTGCCAGGCCCTGAGACGCCTCCCTCAGACCCCCAGGCATCCTTACCCCTCCTCGGAGCTGCTCTCTTTCCTATGAACAGACTCTAAGGTGGGACCTTGGCGGTTGTTAAACAGACACACGTGGATGGGCACATAAGCGGAGGCATGTGACACTGATGACCTGGATGTGGGGGTTAGGAGGGGAGACACTGGGAGTTGAGAGTCCATGATTGTTGAGACAGGTGCTGCAGAGTGAGGGGAAGGTGGGAGAGGTCTTCTGGGTGGGGGTATCTGGCAGCATGGTGAGGGGCAAAATGGGAACCAGAGGTAAGGTTGGGAAAACTCAGAGGGCCCAGAAGTAGGGGCTAGAAAAGAGGGCGGCCCCCTGCCCATCCCCAGCCTGATAGCCAAAGGCATCCGAGCCAGCACCTACAGCGCCCCATGGGCCAGGTCTCACACAGCTCTCTCCCTCGCTCTGTTCACTCCGGGGTTTATGGGCACTGTCCACAGTACTAAATGTCACTGGTTCAGCCACCCTATTAACTCTCTCTGTTAACTCCCCTCCCTACAGGCAAGCCATGGCAAGATGGTGGTGTGCTTGCCCTTGAAGGGGCTTCTGTCCCCTATCCCCCATCTAGAGTTGTTCTCCTGGGAGACCAGCCACAGAGTGGAGGCATCAAGGCCAGGGAAAGGGTTTGGGGTAGTGGTTGAGGAATGCAGGCCCCAGGGCCACTGATTAAATAGGTTTCTGGGGTGCGGGTGGGATAAATCACACTACTGGGGACAACTTTGCCACCTACCAACAGTTTAATAAGAGGAGTTAGGCTGAGCTGAACACCAGGACGGGCTAAATACCAAGGTGGCCTGGACAGGGGAAGGTACAGAAAAGATGCCCCAGGAGAGTTAACATGACAGCCTCTGGCCCTGAGAGAGTAGAGACTGAGCTGGCTGTGGTGCTCAGCAATAGTCTGTGACTTTGAGCAGGTGGCCAGCAGGGGAAACCCCTTAACCTCCCTCATGTGGGCTTCTTGGGCCCGACAGTGGAGAGCAGCCCTTAAAATGAGAAGCTGAGAAACATGCTGCCAGACCAAGACTGCCTGGCTGCTCCCACTCTGGGAGGGCACACAGTGACACTATACCCGCGGGAGTACAGTGAAGGGGACTGGACGGGAAAGAGTTCTCCTTTGGTGCACCAACTTTGGTGCCTAAATCCTATAGAGGAAAGAATTTGTGCTGTATGGTTGTGGGTCTGAGGCAGGGTGGCCCCTCCTCACCCTGCTGTGCTGGACTTGGCAGCCTGCAGGGGAAGCTGAGCAGGGGGGTGTGTGGGGAAATGTTGAGACAAGGGAGTGATTCTTTCTCCAGCCCTGGGTGGCCTTGTGGCCTCATTAGTGTGCTAGGTGGAAGGTAAGGGCCCTGGAGGAGCAGTGGGAGCTGCCCTAGGGGTCATCATTGGGCTTGGAGCCTTAGGGGAGCCAGATAGCTCTACAGGACCCCCAAAAGTGGGGCAGCCCGAGCAAGAGAGGGCAGCCCAGCCAGGCTGCGACCTTCCTCCTCCTCCCCTGCAGTCCTGGCTGCCCCCACAGTCCCCTCCTGGCCCAGGCCAAGACCCGACACCTGCTCTAACACGGGTGTTGCCAGGCCTGGCCCTGCTCCCTGCAGACATGGCCGCAGTCACACACCAGTGCACCCTTTTCCATTCACCCAGGCTTGGGCCGGGCACACACCGCCTTCTGGTCCTCTTTCAGGATCACCCTGCAACACGTGGCCACACTCACCGCACCTGCCTAGAGACCCAGACTCAGCCCTCGCCCACCACCTCTCTGGGCCAGCTCCCCGCTAGGCCCATGAATAATTCACTTGGTTCTCTCTGGGCATCAAATATTTATCCCCTGAGATTCCCAGCCCTCATCTTGGGGGAAGGCCCCGCCTCGGCCCTGCCTTCTCTGTCACCCCGCCCCCTAGGTGCCGGTCTTTTCTCTAGGGCTTGCTCAATCCTGGAGCGGTTTGGTGGCTCAGATCCGCAATGTACTGAAGTCAGAAGAGAGAGCTCAGTCCCAAGGATTCCTTTGGGGCCGGTGTGCCCATGGGGAAGCTCAACAAGGGTGGGGATCCCCCCCCTTTCTTCCACTGCCAGCCACAGCAGATGGCCTGTTTGAGTTCGCTAAGATTGCTCATTACTCTTCCCCACGTGCTCTCCTTGCAGGGGTGACCCGGACAAGTGTGACATCTGGGGCAACACACCCCTGCACCTAGCAGCTGCCAATGGCCACTTGCACTGCCTGTCCTTCCTGGTGTCCTTTGGGGCCAACATCTGGTGCCTGGACAACGACTACCACACGCCGTTGGACATGGCCGCCATGAAGGGCCACATGGAGTGCGTGCGCTACCTGGACTCCATCGCGGCCAAGCAGAGCAGCCTCACCCCCAAACTGGTGGGCAAGCTGAAAGACAAGGCCTTCCGCGAGGCCGAGCGGCGCATCCGAGAGTGCGCCAAGATGCAGCGCAAGCACCACGAGCGCATGGAGCGGCGCTACCGGCGGGAGCTGGCCGAGCGCTCGGACACGCTCAGCTTCTCCAGCCTCACGTCCAGCACCCTGAGCCGCCGGCTGCAGCACTTGGCGCTGGGCAGCCAACTGCCCTACTCACAGGCCACACTGCACGGCACCGCCAAGGGCAAGACCAAGATCCAGAAGAAACTGGAGCGGCGCAAGCAGGGCAACGAGGGCACCTTCAAGGTCTCGGAGGACGGACGCAAGAGCGTGCGCTCGCTCTCCGGCCTACAGCTGGGCAGTGACGTGATGTTCGTGCGCCCGGGCACCTACGCCAACCCCAAGGAGTGGGGCCGCGCCCCGCTCCGGGACATGTTCCTCTCGGACGAGGACAGCGTCTCCCGTGCCACGCTGGCGGCCGAGCCTGCCCACTCGGAGGTCAGCACCGACTCAGGCCACGACTCGCTGTTTACCCGCCCTGGCCTGGGCACCATGGTGTTCCGCAGGAACTACTTAAGCAGCGGCCTGCACGGGCTGGGCCGCGAGGACGGGGGCCTGGACGGGCCGGGCACGCCGCGGGGTCGGCTGCAGAGCTCCCCCAGCCTGGACGACGACAGCCTGGGCAGTGCCAATAGCCTGCAGGACCGCAGCTGCGGGGAGGAGCTGCCCTGGGACGAGCTGGACTTGGGCCTGGACGAGGACCTGGAGCCCGAGACGAGCCGGCTGGACACCTTCCTGGCCTCTCTGCACATGGAGGACTTTGCCTCTCTCCTGCGGCAGGAGAAGATCGACCTGGAGGCGCTGATGCTATGCTCTGACCTCGACCTCCGCAGTATCAGCATCCCCCTGGGGCCCCGCAAGAAGATCATGGGCGCCGTGCGGAGGCGGAGGCAGGCTCTGGAGCGCCCGCCTGCCCTGGAGGACACAGAGCTGTGAGTGCCCATCTGGGGAAGGCTGGAGGTTGGAAAGTCCCTGGGACAGGGAGGAATCTGCCTTTTCAGGAGTGGGAGGGGCATGATGCGTATTTCATCAGATCTAAACTGCCACTCATTATACGAAGCCTCACTGTTTTATTTATCATCAGCTTACACGAAGCTGCCGATTTAATGATGATGGGAGGCTATGTATTCATTTATTTTTGCAGTACCTAGGATTGAGCCCAGAGCCTTCCCATTGAGCTACATCCTCAATCCCTTTTTTTGTGTTTTATTTTGAGACAGGGTCTTGCTAAATCACCCGGGCTGGACTCGTTGAACTTTCTATCCTCCTGCCTCAGCCTCCCAGAGTGCTGAGATTACAGGCAAGCACCATCACACCTGGCTGACAGGATGCTTTTAAAATCACAGTTGATATAAAATGTGCCTCCATTCTAGAGATCTCAAAATGTGGAAAAATAATTGTCTTTAGTGTCAATGAAATACGGTAGTCTAAATAATCACAGGATGTTTTTAAGCCCTTTCACCCTCCAGGTAAGCAAGCACTGTCCCCTGTGTGCAGTGACCAGATCATCCCCACAGTACAAGGGATGAGCAAATGGGAGCTTGAGGGATTAGCTAACTCACCTTGTACCTCGCCGCTGCTCAGTGTGGAGCGGGGCGTGATCCCTAGTCTGTGTGACTCTGGGAGACGGACCATTCCCTGTGTCTGGGGACAAGGTGACTCCTATGAGATGGTGGGTGTGGCAACCAGTAGATCTCAACTACCTAGCTCCACAAGGCAGATGTCCTTCCTGTCGTCCCCAGCCCTGCAGCCAGGACCAAGAGTAAATGCTCACAGCGCAGCCAGCAGCAGCTTTGGGGGCAGAACTGTCAGATTCAAAAAACCATCACAAGCTGGCCATGGCAACACAGGCATGTCTGCAATCCCAGAATACCGGGGGTACTGAGGAAGGATCACAAGTTCAAGCCCAGCCTGAGCAATTAAGTGACTTAGGGAGGCCCTGTCTGTCTTTTTTAGGGGGAGGGGTACTGGGGATCAAACTCAGTGGTAGAGTGCTTGCTAGGCAAGCACTCTACCACTGAGCCAAATCCTCAACCCCTGGCTCTGTCTCAAAATAAAAAATAAAAAGTACTGGAGATGTACCTCAGGGCAAAGAGTTTGGGCTTAATCCCTGGTACTGGAGGAGGGGGGAAGCCATTGTGGCTGCCTGAGGCTGCCATTATACGGGTCTTCCCACATGGTGGGTCGCTCCCTGTCTGCCCCTCCCCCACCACATCCCACAAGCCCGGCTGACCCTGCCCCCACCACTCTTGGTGTCTACGGCCTTTGCTTTGCATGGCGGGGTCAGGCAGTGCTGGGTGCAGGGAGGCAGTCTGGTTTACAGTTTGAGGAGCAGGGAGTCAGTGTCCCTGGTCCCTGATCATCAGCCTGGCCAGAGATGGGAGGCTGAGTCATCCAAGTGGCCGGTCCTGGTTGAAAATGATGTCTTTGAAGGCTGTCTTCTAAGGCCTGCTTCTGTCTGTCTCTTCCTCCACAGATAACCGGGGGTTCCTCTCCTCAGACCAAAATGAATTGCAAGTTGCCACAACCCGTGATGGGCCTGCAAGGTCCCCACAGTCGCCAGCCCTGCTGCCTTCTTCCCCAGGAGCAAGGACCAAGTGGGTCATGTTCCTCAGCCTGCCCACACTCAGAGCAGAGAGTGTGGCCTGGAGGCATCCAGATGGGCAACAGAGCATCCCAGAGCATAGTTCTGAGTGCGCCCTGCAGCCCTGGGCCACCCTAGCTGAGTGGCTCTGGAGCACACGTGGATTTGTACAGTGCCAGCCCCTGGTAGGGGCTGCTTCACACCGGGCACTAGATGACATCAGAGCTGGATGGGAGGGAGGGCTGGGGGGGACACGGCCTGTCTCAGGTGCATGGTCTCTCTGCTCCTTCCTTCCCATCTCTCCTCGGAGGGGCTGCTGCCCTCTCTCAGGGTGGAGACTTGCTCACTTCCTCCTTTTTCGTGAAGGGAAGAGTTTGGTGTGCCTCCTCTCGCATAAGTCCCAGAGGGGAGGTTCTCAGCCAGACTCTTCAGCCAAATACCTACCTTTTGGTCCCCACCCCATCCCCACACACGAGAAGGCCACCAGCCATGGCCAGAGCTGAAGGACCAGGCTGGTCGGCTGGGGGCTGCCCTCCTCCAGTCTCCCTTCCTCTGCTGTGCAGCCTGGCCCCTCTGGGTTCCCGGGGCGCTGGACACGGTGCTAGAGCTGCAGGCTGCAGTATTATGGTCACCAGGCCTGCTGGGCACAGCTCTCTGGAGAGCGGCATCTGCCAACTGCTGCAGAATCTCCAGGGCCCCACAGATGGGGCTGGGCACAGCTGGGGGCTGTGTGTGAGAGGGATGCCGAGGATGTGGGTAATCTGAATCGTGGACTGTGCCCAGGCCTGAGGGCCATGTGCGTGTGTGTGTTTGTGTTTGTGTGTGTGCATGTGTGTGTGTGTCTGTGTGTAGGCTCAGCCAGCGGATTTCGCTTGAGGCCTGGAAGGGCTGGGCCGCTGTGTGGTTTTTATGGATGGTGGGAAGGAGGGGAGAACTCACTGTGTATCCCAGCTCGGTGATGGTGAGACCTGGCAAAGGCCAGCCCAGAGGGTCCTCAGTGTTCTTGGGAGTCTCCCGCTAGATCAAGTTCACAGAGGCAGGACAGTCCCTCAGGACCCCATACATGTGCACATCCATACCCCACACAGGTGTCAGCAGTGACCCCTCAGCCCCGACCCCAGTGTAGGAAACAGCCCTTGCTGGGAGATGGCTGCAGCCCCCGGCTCCTCCCTGCACCCCTTTGGCTGGAGCTGGGGAAAGCGTGCCCAAAGACCTCATCGGTCTGTCCAAGTGGGAGACCCATCTGTGCACACACCCAGAGGTGGGGGTGTGAAGGAGAGGATCCCCCTCCCACTCCAGGACACTGAGGGCTCACTGCCCACCACCCCAGCCCTTCTCCCTGCCTCTGGGCCTCTGGGCCACCCCAAGTGCCGACTTATATTTCTCTGAGCCCCGGATGCTGCTGTTCTCACTGTGTGGAGGGGCCAGGCTCTGCGTCCCGCCACCATACACCGACCCCACTCTCAGGCTCATTACAACTTTTGCAGAGAAAGTTCTATGTCATTATTTTGTCTGTGTCCTGTTCTTCAGTCATTTGAGGGTGGGAGAAGGCTGGGGTGAAGAGTGAGAGGGTGGGAGGGGAGGGTCTTCCCTGAGCCTGTGAAGACCGGGTCCTGCTCCTTGGAGGGGTCCCCCAGCCCCCATCCTACCCATATCTGCACGATCCCCTCCGGCATCCCTGGGCTTTTGCCCTGCTGTGCCGACTGGACTCAGAACAAGGAACTTCTGGAAAGAGCAGGTTAAGAAGAGCTGGTCTAGGAGAGTCCCCAGCTGCTGAACAAAGAAGGTGTCCAGGCTTCGGCGTGACTCCAGGACCTGCTGTGACTGAGGGTAGGATGGTGCTGTCTCTCTTTCCACCAGACTGCCCGGGCTATTCCGGAGATGGGCAGAAGCCCTAACCTAGGAGGCTGCAACCCGTCACCCAGGCTTTGGTCCCTGTTACCCCTGGGAAGCCTCAGTTGGGTCTCCACTTCCCTCCTCACCCCAGGTATCTCTTGGGGTGCCTGATTTATTTATTTATTTTTATGATATTGAGGATTGAACTCAGAGCCATTGCACTGATCTGCATCCCCGTCCTTTTTCTCTTTTTGTTTTTGTTTTGAGATAGGGTCTTGCTGAGTTGCCCAGTCTGGGATGGCACGTAACGATCGTCCTGCCTCAGCCTCAGAGAGTGCTGGGATTACCAGCATGTGCTGCCATGGATGCCTGATTTAGAGCCTTCTTTTCTCCCAGGGGTCTGCTTCCCCCTTAAGTGGGTGGATAATGACCTGTGCCTTTTCAGTCAAGTATGGAGGCCTCCATTCCCTAAGGGGCCTTCTGCCGCAAGACAGTCCCCTCCCTGCAGCATCAATCAGAAAGGGCCACAGTGTATCAGTGCTGGAAGGTTGCTTAGCAACTATCCAGGGGTTCTTTGCCACCTCCCTCCACTTTACAGATGGAAAAACTGAGGCCCATAGAAGGCAAGGGCCTCCAGACCGCTGCCACCCATTCCTCATACCGAGGCCATCAAGGGAGTCCACAAATCGCGATTTTTACCCACCCATTCCCCACAGCCCTTGCGACCCCTGCTGGCCATCCGGGTCACTGCACCTACCTTCTGAAAGACCCACCTGCCCTTGCCAGGTCTGTCCAGGGGAGGTCCTGGGGTGAAAGAACAAGACAGCGCAGAGGCAGCTTCCGTATCCGGGCGGAGATCAGCCGGAAGCAGTGGCATGAGGGGTCTCCATGTGGAAGCCTGGGGGCTGGGAGGAGGCGCTGCTTCAGGAAGCCTGGGGGACTTGGGACACACGCAGAGAATTTTACTTTTTTGAGTAAACTTCTTTGAGTTGGGACTCAACTTTCTTGACTCATTCCCCTAAAAATTTACATCAAGTCTGAGGAGATGCTAAAAGTTTAGAAAAATCAATGGCTCTTTACTTAGCCTTTCAGGATCCGCATCGTGTAATAATGGCCACACTTGTGTACACATATACAATTCGCTCATCACTCTCCGAAGCTTGTGGAGCCAGAAAGTCCCAAGAGGTCCAGGGACCCCAAGTCCCTGGAGGAACTTGGGTGAGACCGCTGCGAAGTTGATAAATCATGAACAAGGTCACCAGTTTGATAGAGATGGGGGAGGGAAATGAATCAGAGGCAGGAAAAGCCTCCATGGGATGTGACCCAACACTCTCATTTTACAGATGAGCTGACTGAGGCCCAGAGGGAAGGGGCTGGCCGTGTGGACAGATGGAGCTAGGTCTCCGGATGCTGTGTGTAGTTCCACGCCGTGGCAGCCCCAGATGGCCCAGCACCTCTGTCCCCATGGTGAGTCCTCGTATCCTCTGGAATAAGTCCAGGTTGGGGAGGCAGGACTCAGGGCAGATCTAGACAGCAAAAGAGGCCTGTTCCCTCAACTGCGTGGCCTTGGGTAAGTTACTCACTTCTCTGAGTCTGTCTTCTCATATATAAAATCAATGTTTATAATAATAGTGTGAACCCCGTAGGTTATTAGGAGAGTGGAATGGTAATGCTTGTAAAGCAGTTAGCACACTCCTGATGTTTAGTGTACATCAGCTAATAGTAAGCACGGTTATTATTGGTCTGAGAAGGGCACTGAGCAAGTCCTTGCACTTGTGGCTGGCAAAGCCACCCAGTAGGTGGGTCCTAGGTATTCCCCGGGGGCAGTCTTGCCCTGCAGGCCCTCGTCTGAGAGCACCCCTCCGTCTCGCCCCCAACACCACCCACCCTTGCTAACTGTGGGCAGGACGGGCAGCATCTTTGTCAGACCACCAGGGGGCGTTATCAACACGGCCAGTTGTTAGGGAATGGGCAGCTAGCCAAGGGTGGACCCCCATGTGGTGGGAGGCTCAGAAAGGCCAGCGCTATTCCTGGGATGCCCAAAGGAGCTGGAATGTTTTCTGGAGGGGACGTCACCCCTTATGCCACTAGCTGAGTTTTAGAAATTATCAAAAGCTTTGCCCTGCCCCTGTGGAAGGGAGCAGGTGAGGCTAAGTGTTAGCCATACCTGGTTTTTTTTCCCCACCTTGTTGATAAAGAGACTATTATCAGAGAGGTTATTAAGTGTTTTGTTAAGGAAGATTTAGGGTCCCTGACCTGGGTCACTTAGGCTACCTCTGTCCTCAGGGCTAGGCTTTTGGGTTTTACTGTCAAATGGTTGAGAGCTTGTAAGGTAGCAGGTGCTATGTTAAGTACTGTACAGCCATTTAACCCTCACAATAAAACCACAGCCCCTGCCTATGGAGCAAGTGCTACATTATCATTAACATCCTCATTTTACAGGTGGGAAAACAGAGACAAAGCAGTGAGAGAAGTGGCCCTGGAAGGTTGCAGAGTTGCCAGGCCTCAAAGGGACATTTCCCCCAGGCTGAAATCCACGAGCCTGACCACGGTGCTGTCTGGGCCCCATGCACTTGTGCCTTTGCTGCAAAATGTCTTTGATCCAGAGTTCCCTTGACCTTGGTGTGCCTGGGGTGGGATAGGAGCACCCTAACCACAGCACCCACTTGCCTTGGGGGGCTAGACTGAGAGACAGCCAGGGGCAGGGTGCTGGGGGCTGTTTGAGAGGACTAAAGCTCCATGTCTCCAACCAGCCAAGACAGGAGGGGGGGGCAGAAGCATTTTGTCCCAACCAGGGAGACTGTCTCCTCTTCTGGCTTTTCTCTCTTTGTCCCTTCTCTCCCCGTGATGCCAGGCTGCTGGTCTTTCTCTCTCCCCTTCTGCCCCTCTAAATGTCACCTCTTCTCTTGAGGCCTCAGTCCCTCTTGGAGTCTTTCCCTGGATCTCTGTCTCCTACTTACTTAAGCTCTTTGTTCCTCTCCCCATCCTCGGCCCCATCTGTCAGCTGAAACCTGTAACCCAGCCTCTCCTTGAAGGTTTTCCTCCTTCCCTTACCTCAGTTCCGCACCTTGCCTGGCAGCCTCTGGGGCGTCCCTGGGAACCCCGCGTGAAAAGCCCTGAGAGGCTGCCCGAGCTCCATGGGAAATGCTACGAGGCCTGCGTTTGTGTCCCAGATCAGCTCCAGCGCAGCCAAGGCCTCGGCTGAGTTGCACACTGTAACTTCTGCAAAATGGGCATCAAGCTGCCTTCCTGCTGGGGTTACTGTGGGAGTGCCTGGCACATAGTAGGTGTGCGGCACAGGTCTGGCTACTGGCTGCTAGGGAGAGTCCAGATGCTCCAGCAATATTGTTATTTCTGTTTATTATATGAGGAAACAACTCATAGAAGTGAGTGGAAGAATCGTGCATAAAGTACAGTTTATAACTACAAACAGCTAGAGCTCTCAGTATTTGAGTATAGATTAGATACAGGAAATGGAGTTTGTCTATGCTGTCTGAGATAGCTGCATCTCTGCAGGGATGATTTTCAGAGGCAGAGATGTGTTTGTAAAATGTACTCAAGCCTACACCCTGGAAAGTGGCGGAGCCAGAACTCCAGTCCAGATGGGCTGCCTCCCCCACTGTGCAGTCTCATCATGATATCTGACCATTTATTGAGCACCTGCTATATGCCAGCACTTCGCACATGTAGTTTCAATTGGTTCTCGTGCCGACTTCATTTAATAATGACAAGGGAGTGACAAGGTATTGTTATACCCTTTTTTTCTCTCTATTCTCCCCACCCCTTTCTTTCAACGGAATCTCCACTAAATTGCCCAGGCTGGCCTTGAATTCATGATCCCCCTGCCTCAGCCTCCTGGGTGCTGAGTTTATAGGCATGTGCCAACACACCCACTTTATTATACACATTTGACGGAGTAGAAAACAGGCTGAGGATAGACACTAGGCTGTTGCTCAGGTCACACAGAAGATGAGAACACAAACAGGGTCTGTTTGATTGTAGGGCTGTGCCTGTCTTGTTCCTGGTGTGATCCCTTGCCTAGTTTTTATTGTTGAATGACAAGGCCTCTTGGGGTTTGGAGCCTGAGGGGAGGAATTTTTTTTTTTTTTTTTTGGTGCTGGGGATTGAACTCAGAGCCTTGTGCTTGCTAGGCAAGCACTCTAACCTCTTGAGCTAAATTCCCAGCCCTACATCCCCAGCCTTTTAAAAATACTTTTGAGCCAGGGTCTTGCTAAGTCGCTAAATTGCTGGTACTGGGCTCAAAACTTGTGATCCTTCTGCCTCAGCCTGCTCTAGGGCCACCACGCCTGGCTTTGCTCTGGCTTATTCTTTCTCTGGGTTTGCCTGGGCAAGTGTTCTAGAGGTGGACGGATCCTTGCTCCCCTCTGGAGATGCACACACTGGGGAGCTTGCTGCACAGCATCCCAGCAATAGCCAGGGGTCTCCTGGTGGTCAGGAAAGGGGGATTCTCAGGAAAGAGACAGAGTGGGGACAACAGCAGCAGCCCCTCCCATCACTGGGTCTTCTCTCTCCCACTGAATGAATCCATGCCTCCCAGTACTGTTTCTTCAAGCTGGAGGTGGGCGAGGACTGGCAAGCATTACCTACAAGCTTCATTTTATAAGTGTTGCACCTGCGAGGCAAAGGCAGGGGCAAATGACCTGTTAGGAGGTGCCTGGGCTGGCGTGTTCAGTCTGCTCCTTTCTCATCGCGGTGCACTTTTAGCTGCCTTCTCTAAACAGGAAT
>PVJO010013574.1:0-51328 GCA_004026905.1 Hystrix cristata
CTCTCCCTCCCTTCTGCCCTCTCCTTTCTCTCTCTCTCTCTCCCCCTTCTCTCTTTCTCTCTCTCCCTCCCTCCCTTCCTCCTTCTCTCTTTCTCTTTCTTGCTCTCTCTTCCTCACTCTCTCACCCCCCCTTCCCTTTCCCTCTTCCTTTCCCTCTCTTCCTCTCTTCTGGAGTTTCTGTTCTGCAATCATCTTTCTCCACAAGTCTCTGCTATTCATTAAACCTAAACATAAAAATATAATTTCCCTTGTTTGGGGATCTTCATTTCGGAAGACTCTAGTGTCAAGTAAAACAGGCACTCGGTACATGTGCACGCTTTCCTCTTGTTACTCCACCTGTTCCTGTTGGGCCCACAGCGGTGAACCTAAAATCGGAAGAAAAGATACTTCCCCTGAGCTACATGCCTCAAGCTTAGTTGAGGGAGCGCACCTGGCAACACCTCCGAAAACAACAGCTTTCCTGCCTACGTGCATTTCCTTGGGCTCCAAAGGCCTGTAAAGTCCTTGAACTGCCAAATCGCTCCAGATCTCTTGAGCTTTCAAACACTGAGGGCGAAATGAAAGGAAGCCTTCTCGCCAGTTCTAGACCTCGAGTTAGCACTGTTAGCTGCCCGCCTCTTTCCCAGAGACTTTGGAGTAAACATTTTCCTTGACTTCTGCCTGTAGAAAGCTCAGAAATGAGTCTCTGAGATGCAGGAAGGAGAAAGCACAGAGAAACCTCTCCATTTTCTATTTCTACCCCGGGGACCTCCACTCAAAACCGACTGCTCAAAATCCTCAACAGCGTCATCTCCTCACCATGGATATCAACTCAGCCAGGAAGTTTGCAGATCATTAGTTTGCAAACAGCACCAGACTTCCTTTCCCAGTTTAGGTTGAGCCAAAGCGCCCCTGCTCCTTGAGAAAGCGTTCATCGCAGGCCCTGAGCCTTCTCTACTTTCTGCAACAGAGTAGAAACAAATGTGCTTGCAGTCCGCCAGTGGTATTTCCCACCTGGGACTGTGGACATGGCACTCGTGCCTGGAGAGATGCCCAGCCAGGAATCCGATAGTGAGCATTCGTAAGGTCTAGATCATCTGCTTTGAGATTCTGCCCTCTAAACAGCTGTGGACACGACTCTGGAAACCCATTTCTCACAGCTCGTCATTGATTGTCTGGTATCTTGTCCAAGATACCTAGTTGATCTTTTCAATGTAGTTAGATTATACATATTTTCACTATCTTCAAACACTAAAACATTGTGATTCTGTTCATTTGGAGGTTTTTATAAATCACTTTTTCTCTTGCAAAATATTTTCTTTGATATTGAAGGAGAATCTAAATGCTTGGGAAGAGTTCTTTTAAAAGGTCACACAAAGATAAAGCACCAATAAACTGAAACCTTGCCAGCAGAAAGCTAGTAACGTGGCCTTGGTATCTAAGGGACAATCACTTCTTTAAACATGAGCCATCAGGGCCTGCCAGGAGTTCAGCATCTGCATTTTTGTGGTCTCTTTTCTCATGGATTGTTATCTTTGGATGCTCTTTTGGTGGGTGGTCCGTAGTGCATAATGGAGACTGTCCATTCTGCAATAGGGCTTGACTTAACCCCGGGTTTTGTATTTTCCAGTACTCATTGCAGATTCCTTATGAAGAACCTCCTTATTTTACTTAACCTCCAGAGGAAATTTGGAGTCTTGCTCATAAACCGCCCCCCTTAAACAGTCAATTCCTCCTGGGTCACTGGGGAGACTTAAAGAAAATATTAAGGCAGTAGGGCACTTACTTTATACCTTATTCTCCTAGCTGCAGACAGCCGCCCTCTTCTGGCCTTTGTCTGAGGACCCTGGTTCATCTTGATCCTGGAGACCCTGAGTCGTATTTTACATAATGGCCTAAGTGAACTAAACTTCAGTCTCCCAAAAGTCTAAGTGGAGCAAGCTTGGCTGCAGGACAAAATCACCACAGCCCCTTCCCCCTTTAAAAAATTTTCACATACTCTCAAGGTATTAAATAACTGAATTGTGAATGAAAAATTGTTACCGCACTCTTACACAGTTTTACAAGCTATAGTCATTTCCCAAATTGAGTCTGTGGCCTGTTTTTAAAAAAATAAATTTCTACTGGAAAAAGGCCAAAGACATTGTTTTACCCATTGTTCCTCACTAATTTCACACTGAAGAGGTAGAGTTGGGGTAACTTTTAAAGACTCTGGATGCCCTTCGAAAACAAAAATATCTACTATATGCCCCTTTACAGAAAAATGTTTGAAGACTTCTGCTCTAAAACAATTACTTTTGGGATTACCAAATAAACTAAAGGCTGCCAGTCAGACTCTAAACTCTGAACAACACTTAATTGTGTTTATTATAATTAAAACAGTGTCATCCAAGGTCAGTGTCTCCAAATACTTGTTAGTTTGTGGAATATTACTATATTTGATAAAAGAGAGAGGAAATTGTGATCAAATCATTTTGACAATTCCTGGAATAAATCAAGTAAAACATTTGTTTTTGATACTTTTTTCAAGTCACTTAATGTAAAATATGTGACAACTCCACAAAAGGGGATTTGATTACCACAGAATTGCTAATGTCAGTGGCCTTCAAAACCTTGCTTTTCATGGAGTCTTTTATAGTTAGTGTTATGGAACATTCTGTGGAGAAAATGGCTGGCTTGGAGCTGGCAAACCTGATGATACTGTATCAGGTTGCTTAATTTATGTGCCTTCAGGAATGTTTAACTTCAATAAAAATCCGTTTAACAGGAAAATGATAATTACCACAGGTAACTTAATTACTCTGGGTTTACATGAAGTTTGAACCTTTTGGTAAGTTAGCTCCTTACCCAGAATGCACTGGAAACAATGTTATATTGACATTGCTTTGATGACAGAGCAGAATAGAACTCCCTGCACAAAACTTTCACTTAATCCAAAGAAATTCCCCAGCCTTTTCTTTACCTCCCAAATGAAATGCAGAAAGTCTGTGGAATATTCATTCCAATCAGTCCCCAGGGACTGCTGCTTACATTTGACCTCCCAGCACCCTGCATGTGAAGGTTATATAGGCGTCAAGAGGTCTCGAAAAGGCTGGTAAGTCCTTGGGGGAAAGCAGCATGGAACAATGGGAAAGCTCCTGAATATCGGGAAATGTTTTCCCAAGATCAAGAGATGTATTGGCATGTGGGAGAGAGTCCAAAGCAGCTCCATGGCCTGAAACATTTTCAATTAGACTGCTAGCTGCCAGTGCCAATTTCATCAAAGGGCAGTTCCAGTATAGTGGCACACAATGCCCTCAGTTGCCTAGAACCTGTGAAATTGTGATTGAGTTTCCGAAAGCAAAGTTTTAACCACCACATATATTTTTCAAATTCTTACTGACATCGTCACCTATTTGTCTATGACTGTTACTGATAATAAGCCAGGTATTTGTTTATAGAAGCCAAACAGGATTTGGAAATCAAAACAGTTACTCCCCAGGTCAAAGAGGTTTGGGCAGCTCTGTTGAATGACTTCCAGCTCAGACGGTACTAGGAACCTGCTTGCTTGCTTACAGAAGGACAACTCTTTCATCTGGCTGCTGTTTCTGCAGCCATGTAAGTCTGAGACGGAAACCAACCCTGGCTGAACACGAGGTAAGGGTCTGAAAGGGACCAGAATATGCTTCTCCCAAGGATGCCACATTGGCGTAGTCAAAATTTTGAGCTAAAAGGAATTGAGAAGTAGCAAATAAAGGAAGAACTGTCTGTTCTTTCCTCAAAGAATAACTTTCCTTTTGTAAAATATAATATAAATTTATTGTGAAGAGGTTCCTTCTCACCTCTTCCAAAACAGAAGAACAACCCTAATCACAGAAGACAGAAATTCTGTGTGAGTTGAATACGCAAAATCCAACTCTTCTAAGCAACCTGTATCTACCATACACTTCCAAGTCGCCTTCCAAAATGTAGCACCCCGGGAATCCAGATCTTTCATTTCCTTTGTCCCATCGATTCCCTACAACTTATCATCTTATTTAAGATACTGTATCAGGGCTGAATTCTGACAGTCCTTTTGAGTTACTCATCAATGAACTCTGCACCAAAGAGAATTCTTTTCATCCTTGCAGTTAGTCTGTCTTCGGTCGGTTTGATTCACAGATCATGGCCACTTGCCCTAAGATGGCAGGGAGAGTGGTTTTTCTCTCTGCCGAACACAGTGGCTTAACGACAACGCAGATCAGAGTGGACTACACCTTTAAGATCTCCCAGAGTTACACTGAACAGGCATGTGAGCACATTCACAGGGACGGTCTCTGCTCTTCGGTGTGCCGTCCTCGCCATGGTGTCCATTAGGCAGCAGTCCTTGGGCGGGTGCTGGAAGCAGCCATTCTCACGACAGCACACCTGAGCTTGTTGTGAACAAATAAACTTCACACTGCCGGACTTCCAAAACCACAACGATGACATGAATGAGTGATGCTAGTAATGATCTCAAGCAGACCACTATCCACAGTACCTTTGTTATCTCCTTGCAGTAAGCTATGAAGTAAGAGTGATTGAAACTCTTTTTCAGAAAAACAAAGTAACGCTTTGAGATTGATCGTTTTGCCTTATGCTGTGTATTATTTAAACCCAAATCTGTCTCTTTGAAGGTCTCACATCTACTGCCCAGGGGTTCTGTGCTAAATCTTACTTAGGCCCAAGAACCTTCCCATGCAGACCCCTCTGCTGAACAGCAGTTCACAGTCAGCTAACAGACATCCACCGATTGGTACATTCATCAGCGAATATGTACTGAGGGTCTGCCATACGCTAGGTGTTGTACTTGGTGTTGCGGAAATGACAATACACACAAAAGACAAATGTTCTTGTCCTTTTAGAGTCTTCAGTTATGTTGGGAGCAACAGATTTTTAAAAATATATCAGATAACATCATATTGTATCACATCATATCATATCATATCAAGCCCTGGGGATACAGGGATGAGGGATGCAGAAGGCACACTGCTGACACGGGGTTTCCAAGAAATGAATTCCCCTACTAATAGTTAATCAGTACCCTGCAATCTATGACGCTAAATCCTGCTATATGGGCCTGCTTCGTCGGTTAACCCATGTAAAGCTCTGACTTTAGTCTTTCTACCCATAGTCTCCTAAGTAATTTGTTCTCTGCATAGCTTAATTTTATAGATGATTTTCTAACATTTGGATAAAAGAGAGCTATTCAAAAGGGATTGATGTGGTATTTAAAATGTGCCAGGATTATGGGATGATTGAGGTCATTTGATACAATGAAAATTTTATTTTGATCCGGTTTCAGCTTTGAACTTGACAATGCCAGACACTAAAACTATAAGCTGCTTAGATGAGAAAACACACCACTTATTTGTCAATTGTTCTCTATAACTATTAAAACTCCGACCTTGAAATCATGTGCACGCTTCTTGGAAATTATAAAACATCATGATAAAGTGGCTTCGTGGAGTTAGTAGTACATTTGTGTCCTTCAGCGTTCCTGATTATTAGCTCTGACACTCTCCGCGGAGGTGGTTTTCTTAGCTCTCTCTGTGTGGCCACTATGGGCGTGGAGGTGCGCACCCCATATGGGTGTGCAAGTGTAGGCATCACTCCACACAATGAATCGCTTGGCTCATCTCCCCTCAAGAGGGCCCAAGATAAGCAGTCAGGCTTGTTTCCTTATCACCTATGCTACATTTAAAATCCTCTCCTAATATACATTTTATTTCTAGGAATTTACAGGGAAGTACATCTTGCTTCCCAACCCTCGCCTCGAAAGCCTCATTGTTGTATTAGTTCACTCAAACTGCCACAACGAAATACATTAGACTCCGGTTTAGCCAAGAGAGATGCATTTTTTCACAGTTCTGGAGGTTTTAGTAAGACCAAGATCAGGGTGCCAGCAGGGTTGGCTTCATTCTGCACATTGTCTTTGTGGCTGCCTTTTCCCTGTGTCCTCACACAGTCATTTTTGTGTGTTAGTGCACATGCCTCTGGCATTTCTTTCATTGTGTGTCTTAATCTCCTTTAGTTATAAGGACACAAATCAGCTTTTGTTGGACTCCAACATACAATCATCTTTTAAATTTAATTACCTCTTTTAACAGTCATGTTTCCAAATACAGGCACATTCTAAGAAACTTCAACATGGGAATTTTGAGAGGATATAATGTAGCCCGTAAAAGTGACATTTTTTTGGAGACGGCTCTCACTATGTAGCCCAGGCTGGCCTCAACCTCATGGTGATTCTCCTATCTCAGCTTTCCACATACTAGAATTACAGGTGTGTGCCATCACGCCTGGCAAAAGTGACATTTTTATATCATCACCATCATTGCTGCAACTAGGAGAGGTACATTTCTCTGAAAGTTAGTGGCAAGAAAAGAAAAAGGAAAGAATAATAGGTATCCTATATTTTGGACACATTTGTTATTTTTAAATTTTTGCATGGTCCCACATTTTGTGGTTGTGCAGCAGGGATGTAGTACTCCGGACTAGAACCTGCTCAGTTTTCACCTGGAATCATTCGGATTCCCCTCCCTGTCTCTACGACCACTCACTCAGTAGGTTCTCTTGGTTGGTCTGGGCAGAATTGTCAGATGTTTGCTCTGTTTTAATGTTTACTACTCACTGAAATGACTTTATTTGTTTTTAAGAAACTCATTAACAATAGAACTTAAATTCTCATCTTTGTTTCTCTCATCATTGGCCAGTTTCTCAGGCCATTTGACCCGAATGGAAGAGTCAGCATGAATCCTCAAGAATTAAATCTATTCTGTTTATCTGAAAAGCAAAAATCAAAGAATCTTTGTACATTTAAGCATAATCAAAAATACATGAACAAATCGATTTGCCAAGCAAATGACTGATTGATAAGCTTTAACCTTTGCTTAATTGATTATATCTTCCAAAGGAAGATTTTCCAAATATACCTTCCTGTAAAGTACTTAATACTGAATTCTTTTGTTCAAATATTGGATCAGGCTTATTTAAGCTCATCTACATATTAAGCTATTTAGCTACCTATCTTCAAATGTTTTCACAACTCTAAACTCGATGCATCCCTTTTGAGACATTTCCACAGATATTGGAAGGAGCATCTGGAAAAGAGGAGGGGACTCTCAGAAGTTAAAGAGATAATATACAAGTTTTAATCCCATATTTCATTATAACATTCTTAACTTTAAGATGAATTCTATCATAATTCCACTTAAATTTTTACATATAAAAAATAAATTACTCTTTAAAATAATCTCACTCCATTTTTTCAGGTCATAGGAAAAAGTTTCTTTTCTGAAAGTTAAAACTTTTCTGAGAGTTTAAAATTAAAAGGATAGCACATTTTTTGTTAAATCAAAGCACTACAAGAAAGTATAAAGTAAGAAGCAGTTACTCTATTTCTTGCCTCTCTTCCCCACACAACTCCAATTTAAGTCCTCTCAATTTCCTGCCCCAGAAGTCACTAGTATTAGTTTCTTATATGCCTCTGCAGATATTTCCTCCATACAGTGCTATGACTCATTTTATTTGGCCACATTATATATAATTTTGCATCTTTCCATGTCATTTTATACAGATGCACCTCATTATGTTTATAGCTCCATAGTATTTTATTAAATGCGTATATTATAATTTATTTAATTGGCCTTATGCTCATGAGAATCATTAGTTTTTATTTTTTCAGTTATAAACAATGCTGCAGTTATCATACATATATATGTATACTATATACAAATATATCTATGTACATGTCTGCAAGCATTATCTACTGGATAAACCCTAGATATATAATTCTTTGTAAAATGCTATTCTTAATTTTTTTTTTCAATTTGGCAGACCAGTACCAAATTGTCCTCCATATTTCTGTTAGAATAACTAAAATTCAAAAAAAAATCCTGGCAGTACCAATACTGGTAAATACGTCAAGCAATGAGAACCCTAATTCATTTCTAGTGAGAATGCAAAATGGTTACAGTTACATAAAGACAATTTGGCAGTTTCTTAGACTCTAAATATAAAAACCTAAATATAATAATTTAAATATAATCTTCATGAGCTAGTAGACACTTTTCCAATTAATTTCAAAGTTTATGAATTTAAGTGCACAAAAAAACCTGTAGGTAGATGTTCATAGCATCTTAATTTGTAACTGACCCAAACTGAAACAAGTAACACATATTTTAATAGGTAAGTGGAGAAATAAAATGTGCTACAAATGATAAAAAAGAAATGTGCTATCAAGCCATGAAAAGACATGAATAAAACTTAAATTCACATTGCTAAATGGAATAATCCCATCTGAAAAGACTTTATACTATATAATTCCAACTACATGGCCTTCTGAAAATGGCAAACTTCAAAGGAAGACGACGCAAAAATGCAAAGGATAAAAGGTAGTTATACTTCATATAGATACCTTTCTATCAGGGGAAAAGCAGAAAGGCAACAGGAGAAAGAGAGGGGAAAGGGAAAATATGGAAAATGATGAATGAACCTGCTGTAAATAGGGAGGGAGGGAGCAGAGGGGAGGGGGGAGAGGGGGGAGAACCAAGATACATCATGTATAGGTACAGAATTAATGTAATGAATGTGCCCATTGTATGTAGAATGTACCAATACATGTTCTTGGTTTAAAATAAAATATAAAAAAAAATAGATACCTTTCTATCAAGGAGGAAAAGTATGTCTTTCGCCTTCTTGTATATGGGCTGCACATAGAGACGGTCCCAAAGAGCACAGTATGGAACTGAGGAGAAAGAGTGACGTTACACTGGAGTAAGCAGGCAGGTCAGCATGACCACTGGCAAATTTTGTTCAGAGTCCATGTCTTTGATGCAATATGTTGGGAATGGAACTTCATCTCTGGGGCCTTCTCCCTAATGTCAGTCTAGTCATGAGAGATCATTAGACAATTTCCATTAGAAAGATGTTATACATACACCTGACCAATGGTCTTCAGAACATTTAAAACCATCAAAAACAAGGAAAGTCTAAACACTGCTACATCCAAGAAAAGCTCATGGACACATAATGACTAAATATAATGTGGAAGCCCAGATAAGCTCCTGGAACAGAAGAAGACAGGCAATATCAAGGCAGTCTGAACAAAGCACGCTTTTCACCCACTAATATTACTACACTGACTGTAAGAAATGTACCATACTAACGGAAATTACTAATAACAAAAAAACTGGATGCATGTATGTGGGAAATCTCTGTACTAGCTTCATAATTTTTGTATATTTAAAATTGTTTGAAAAGCAAAAGATTTTTTAACAGGTATGTGAATTTCATGCCTATAAATATTTATAAAATTTTCTCTTTCCTAAAAGCCTCTGTTAATGTTCATCATCATTTGTTTGTCTCCAATAATCTGATAGGTCAAAAATATTATTTCATTGTTCTTACATTTTAAGTTAAATATTAATATTAAATGTTAAATAAATTAAGGATCTCGTCCTTGTTAAGATCATTTAGCTGTTTAAGATCTAAAGATCTTTATATCTAAACATCTAGCTAAAGATCTTAAATAGATCTTAGAGATCTTTCTTAAGATTGTTTAAGCTGTTTATTTAAAACATTTTATAAACTGTTCAATTTTTTTGTCCATTTCTCTATTGGGTTTATATTTTCTTCCTTATTGTGGCTTTGTGGATATCCTTTGTATATGAAGGAGATCAATTCTGTATGATCCACTTACATTGCAAATGTTCCCCCTAAAATGACATTTGTCTTTCAATGTACTACTACTAAGACCAACAAGAATTTAACTTTTTCCATCTCTTCTCTCTCCCCATCTGTCCTCTATACCATTATACAATTATATTTAAAGTTGGTTAGCTTAACAATATAAAATTATTTATTAGCTCCTTTTTTCCATCAATATGAAAAATAACTTGATTGTATAATATGAAAGTATCTATATTATTTCTTTCAGCTCACCTAGTTATCCACTTTCAAGAGACATCATATACCTTTATGCATTTTTATTATTTTGCATAATACTAGCCAAAATTTATAAATGTGTTTACATTGTTATGATGTAATAAATGTTCTCTAAAGGCTGATACTTAGATAATTTCATTGCCTTTTTAATATGTTTGATTTTTCCCTAAGTTTCTAATTTTCTGTATCTATTCAATTTTCTTTCCTAGTTTCCTTTTTTATGCTTTTTTTTTTCATTGCACAGCTTGGGGAAAAAAAATGTATCTTTAAATGTACCTGCATTTCCAAAAGGAAGGAGTCAAGCAGCTGGCTTCTGATCATTTTCTCCCTCGCAGTATGATATCCGTGCTCTTAAGGAAGCCAGAGACCTGGCCAGAGGCTTTGCCAAACAGACCTCAATGTAAGTAGAATAATGAGATTTTCAAAGGGAGAGAGACTATATGTATAGAATACAGTGTGCAAGTTTTCCCTAGTCAAAGGATTACTTGCAGTACTTAAGGCCAAGATCTACAGATTTTGGAGAATATTTCTGTAGAGTACCACATCAGTATATCAATTTGCTGGAGCACAGAATGGAAATATTTCATAATTTAAACATTCTCTGTGGTGTGAATAAGCCCATGCGCCCCACAGAGCTTCTTAATCTCTCCTTCTATATGAGTTACGCATGGCCAACATCAGAAGGAAGGATGTAGGGAGTGTGTGAACTAGTCATCCTTCTTTCTACGCCATCTACAGTTTGTATGATTGCCTGCATCCTCAATGGTGTATGAAACAACCTTCCAGAAGCTTGATAACCAGCAAAAGTGAGTCCATCCGTCAATCCTGCCCTATGTTTCATACCTATCAGTGAACTTTTCCAAAGTCCTTTGTGTGCACTACCCTCTTCCACATGCAGATTTTCTTTCCAGGTTTCTCTATCCCACTACTACAAAACATAGTAAAATCTCCTTGGGTCTTCCATCAAGAAGCAGGTTAATTCATCAAAAATTTACTCCAAAGTATCAATTTAATAAGTAACCGAATTGTCAAGTTTACCAAATTTACCATGTTTTCAGAAATATTAAACTACACTGAATAATATGTTCACCTTTTGATTATTGAACAATAATCTATATTTTTGAAAATATATGTATAATGATGAATAAGTATCTTAAAATACAAATATGTTTATCCAGATTTGAACTAATATATATATGCATCCAAATATCACATGGTACCCCTTAAGTATCACTTTTACATATCAGTTAAGAATAGATAAGAATATGCTAGAATTCAAAAATGTTTTACAACTCTTAATGTCAGGTACTTTTCAATAAAATGAACAATTCTTATAATTGTGTTATACTTCTTACGTGTATGATCATTTGAAGAAAATGCTAATATTTACCAGAACAAATTGCTAAGGAATTTGGAATATTTGTCCAACTCAATGAATTTGTTTTTTGAAAATTGATATATAAAGTAGGTTTTGAGGAATTTATGTTTCCGCAAAACAGCTATTAGACATATTCATCAGTTATAATTCTGAGATGTCTGTTTTGCCCTGAGTACTATAATTAATACCATGAAAGTGTTGTGGTGAAAAGGCATTTTTTTAAACTTATCAACAGTCAGAAACACACCTGCATTTGGCACTTTAAAATGTTAGGAATAAATCCAACTGCATGAATATGTGCCATATTGAGACTTACACTTGCAGCTTTATCCAAAAGTTTCCAAATAAAGTGTTTCCAATACTATAGAATGTGATTGTGTAACCCATATTTCATAAGTTAATATGGACATGTTTGTAAAGAGGAATGAGAGAAGGTTGGTAATTACTATTAAGTAAATGATAGTGTTTGAGAATACAAATATGCTTACCCCGATTTAGACATTGCACAAGATGTACCTCTATGGAAACATCACATGTTACCCCATTAATATGTACAATGTTACACTGTTACGAATTCAACATCTGAACTATATATTGGTCCCTTACATTCAAGAGCTTATTTGAACCTGGCAACAATTCTAACATAAAGCAAAGACTAGGAGAAAATTGATTTTGGTGAATTATACAATTTGCCCAAAATTTTATAGTCAATAGCAGCAGCAAAATTTCAACATGGGTCCTAAGCCTAGTTATCTGGAAAATGTCTCTTGAGTCCTATACCAATATACTACTTGTTACTTATTGTGGAATTATTATATGTACATAAATTCTGTAAAATTTACCTAGAACAAAAGATAATATGTATGTATTTTCTCATATCAGAACTTTAAAAATAAGATTATATATCTTTTTAGGAATACCTGTGTGATGTTATTTTAATTCATTCCCTTGATCTCCTAAACAGTAACCTGACTGTGTTACTATTTATTTTTCATTTCTCTTTTAATCACTTACTATTTTCATACTGTTTGCAGTATAAAAATTTGATATATGAAGAAATAGATTATAAATACATGAACTAAATAAAGAATATGCATTGAAAGACTAACAAAGCAGATTAATACCTCTTATTTTTCTTCCACATTTCTGTATTTTTTAAATGCTCTCTTTCAATCAGGAAATTATAACAGAAATGAAGTGTTGAAATTTTTATAATGAGAAAGAAATGTCATTTTAGATATGTGTCCTGTTTTCCCAACAAACTTGTAAGTCTCTTGACGGTAAAAATTGTGTAACTTACTCCTTTGAATTATAATATACCATTAAGCCTAAATTAAGTGCCCAATAAAAGTTTCCAACTAGCAAACAATTGATAGCTTTCCCCCTCTAAATTCAACTGTTTTCTAAGATGCCAGTAGGGGAAAATGTGACTCAGGCTGGTTTATTTCTAATTGGCATCCAAAAGCTTCCAAACATTTATCATGTTATGAGGCTAAAGCCTCGACTGTTGCAAACTGTTTGACAGAGGAATATTCTTTTTGAAACTTAAGAGTCAATTTGCTAAGGCGTTGGAATGCTGTAGCACATGCAGGTTTTTAATTAATTCATGACTTCTTAAACTATAAATAAAGCTACCCATATTCAGATGGCACCAGACTCCAAAGAGAAAAACCTTTTTTCCACATTAAATGGAAGAAACATCGTTTCCTTCTATTCGGGATCTAAACGATGAGGTGCAGAAGAATGGGTTGAGTATTTCTAGTGGAAATCCTGTCCGGGACCGTGGCTGAAAGGCGTGCATGGTCTCAGAGCTGCCTACACTTGGTTCCACCTGTCACAGTGGCACCGTGCCTAATGCCAGATGGTGTACTGGCTTCTCGGGAAGAGAGGCGCCAAAAGATGACTTTAGAAGACATTGTTAATACCACCCCTTGGGCCTCCTACCTTAGTAAGAACTCACCTGTGTTGGCGACCCTGTCACACCTCATGTGGCTTTTATAATTTCTAGCAATAAGCAGTTCCAAACACTTCCACCCAGTCACTCCTTGAGCCGCCTACCGGTTTCTGTTCTTTCAAATTTTGAAGAAAATACCGAAGTAGGGGAGAGAAAAGTTGAGAGTATTCAAACAACTGAAGTTGCCAACACGCACAGCTTGTGCCTGGGGGCCACTAGGTGATATGAGGCGTCACACACTAATACGTGAGAATAGAACGTGGAGGTGCTGGTTACGGAATTAAAGTATTCTCAGTGCAAGGGAACGGTTCTGTTAACGTGGAAAAACCAGTTTGTAGGGTTGGTAGAGGGCTTGTCTAGAATGCAAGACGTCATGGATAGACGTCCAGCATCACACACACGCACATGCACACACACACACACACACACGCATACACACACATGCAGACACACAATTATAAGATCCACTCATGCGAAAGAAAAAATATCACTAGTTATTTAAAAAAAATAAACACGCAGAAAACGTTTCCTCATGTAGTCAGTGGGACTAAAGACAATTCCAAAATGCATCTTCTAGTGACTTAAATTTCTCAAAACTCTTGTTACCAGGAATGAGCACAACTTTTATTGAAGAATTTTTTTTAAATTTTATATAAGTAATGGAATGAAAATGTAACACTGAATTATTAACTCATTAATTATATGAACAGTGGAGTGATAAAGCTGATTCAAAGAATATTTCTCGTGTAGGTAAGATGCAAAATTTATTCAAGCTCAACAAGACAGCAGTAGTAAAACCTTAGGGGTAATCTTTTATCTGGTTTTCATTTTTTATTTATTTACTTTTTTGTAGTAATGGGGATTGAACCCAGGGTCTTAGCACATAGCAGATGAGAGCTCTACCACTGAGCTACATCCTCCGCCCTTAATTCTGTTGTTGATGTTGGTGTTATTATTCAGATAGGGTCTTGCTAAGTTATCCAGGCTGACCTCAAACATGCAGTCATTCTGCCTCTACATTCTGAGTTGCTGCGATGATAGGTGTGCATTGCCACACCCTATTTTATATGGGGAAGAAAAATATCTCCAAATTATCATGAACCTTCAGGGTCTCTGAGTTCCAAATAAGGAGTAAATAACAAAGTCAAAGATGAAAGGGGAAAAAAATGGTAAAGTGTAGCTACACTTGTTGCAAATAGGGAGGGGTGGGTGAATGGAAGGGAGGGGAGGGGAAGGGGGGGAAGAGGGGGGAAAACCAAGACGTATCATGTACAGGTATAAAATAACCATGTTGATTATGAACATTATGTATACAATGTACCAATACATGTTCTTGGTAAAAATAATAAAAAAATTAAAAAAAAAAAACAAACACAAATGGGTCCTCCCAGGCAATTAATCCCAGGATGGGCCTGTTAACAAAATGACTCAGTATGTCCTAGAAAGAATATGTTACCCTCTCTTTTTTTCTTACCTTCAAACTCTGAGTAATTTTTTCTTGACTTCTATTTATACATTAGAATAGGATTTTGGAGGGAGGTCATCTGAGAAATCATAGGAATTTTATTAAGCTTCAATAAAGGTGAGATGAGTTCTGAGTTCCTGTTAATTTAATTTCTTGCCAGTTAATCTCTCTCTCCCTTTTTTTTTTTTTTTTTTTTTTTTTTTTTTTTTTTTTTTTTTTTTTTTTGGTACTGTGTACCGAACTCAGGGCCTTGTGCTTGCTAGGCAAGCACTCTAACCACTGAGCTAAATCCCCAGCCCCTGTTAATCTCTTTTTATGGTACCCTATTCCCATGATTTCTATGATCACCAAGAAGGTCGACTTCATTTCATTCTATGTCTTTTTATTCTCAGTTCTTTATGGACTTACTCTTATCCCATCTATTTGGCAATCTTTATCATGCATATCATACAAAGTCAGCATAAGCATTTTCTTTTGTAATTTGTGAAGAAATAAAATATTTAAATATAAAGTAAAATAGATATTTCTGGATTGCCTTGAGAGTGTGTATTCTTTATCCAGAAATTATTCCACTCTAAGATCCATGGCTCCTACATCCTAGACCTAAATAAATCTGCCTTCCACATTCTTAAACTTGTGTGTGTGAGCACACATACACGTACAAATGTGTATGTATGCTGTGATGGACTTATTGTGGTCAACTTGAGCAGGAGCGCCCAGCTGGACTGAGTTGATGTGGTTCTGGGGATAGAGGATCCACCTGAAGGTTATTGCTGACACAACATAAAGGAGAACAGGAGGAGAAGAGAGGGGCCAGCTGTTTCCCAGGAGAAGCTCTGTCGAGGCTCATTTTCCAGAGGGGAACTTGGCTGTTCTCATCACAGAAGGAGCTCGGGGCCTTGCTGTCGTCAGGGATGGCTGCTTTTCACTTCAGGGGCGCTCTGGTCTTCGTCTTTGCTGTGAGTATCTTATCCTGGTTCCAGTATAGATTTCTTCAGCTATTTAGGGCAGACGCAGATGTACAGGGGACAGTGCTGCGGGCTCCCAGCACTTGATTGGATCTTTCAGGTCTCCAGTGCACAGATAGACATTCTGCACTCTTCCTGCATTTGGCTTGTGTGTGTGTGAATGTTGCAATGTGTAAATGTCCCGTATCGAATCTGCTGTCGTGCAAACTATTGACTCTAGAAAGGTAACTACTACATATGCACATACACATATATACAACATGTAAATACACATATAGACATATACATATAAAGATATATGTATATACATGTACTTACTTAAAAAAGAATTCTAAAGTTCAGGGTTTTTATATTGATTTGAAGTAAATAATTCATTCTGTCTTTGGGAAGTATTTCCTCAGTCAGGTATATTCTTTCCATGGTGGACATTAGGCTGGTGGTGGAGAAGTAACTATTTATCTACCTATTTAGCATCTATCAAAACACATACACATATCTGTCCATAATATAAAAAAGAAATGAACTATGCTAAGAGAATGCAAATAAGAGACAATGAACTGCTGTACTCAGAACCAGAAAAGTCTTTCCTGAGACAGTGACAGAAACACTAAAACATGAATAAATAAGATTTATTCAGGATGGCCTGGGTCATGTTTGAAAAAAGACTGCAAATAATTAGATAAGACTGTTATATCAGAAACTCAAAAGTCAAAAATTCTGTCTTTCAGTGTATTCCAGGTGGTAGCATTGCATGTTTACATTTTATTTCTGTCTTGGATGATGGTGAACCCAAATCAAACTTCTCTAAGAAAAAGAATGTACTGCCTGGTATAATAGAGCAGAAGTTTCACATATGGCCTATTGTAGGGTTCCAATAATTTCTATCTCCCTTAATTTTTAGTCATTACCTCTTTAGTCCTGCACCCACTCTCCAAACACTATGGTCACAAGAGAGTAGTTTAAACTTTCTCAGGCAATATTCTTCCAGGTTAAGATCCAGCTAAAATGTCCTATTACCATGATAAGTATTGCAATTCAAATCAGATTTGCATAGACAATTTACTACTCCCTGAGAAAGTACAACAAAATACTAGAATATTTTTAAAAATAATGTTTAATGCTCAACCACATCTCTTTGATACTGTGAGTCTTACATTTTGAGTGGAATACTCTCTGTTGGCTTCTTCCTGGTAACACTGTAATGTTTTCAATGGATATCATGGAAAGATAAATGTTTCTCTAGCGTAGTTGATACTTCATAATTATTGATAGATTATAAATGTCTCTTTCAGTTATATAATTTATTTTATATAAAAATACACTATTATTTTGAACAGTCAAATATGTGAAAATTTTTATCAAACTTCTTCTATATTTAAACTAGAAGCTTTGGGTGAATTTTCTACAAATCTGTTATGGTTAGTGTCTAGATGCCCCCCAAAACCTTCATGTGGTAAGAGGTGGCTGAATCTAGAGTGTGTGATGCTGGCATTGAGGGCGTGTGATACCCACCCTAAAGGCAGATAGCCTGGATAAGATATAAAGAACAGAAAGAGGCTTGTCTTTATCCTCTTTTGCTCCCCCTTGCCTGCCTTGCTGCCTTCTTCCTGCCTGCCCTGCCACCCTGCCTTGCATCCAGCTGATTGTGGACTGAAACCTCTAAGAACTGTAAGCCAAATAAACCCTTCTTGCCCGAACTTTGAGTGTTGGGTATTCTGTCTCAGCAACAAAAGAAAAGTTACTCAGACAGATCAACTTGATATCTTTCAAAGTCCATCTCCTCTGCCACTCATGCAGTGCTGATAATACATAATATTTTTATATCATAGTTTATCCTTTGTTTCCATATCTTTGTGCATGACTCTGAGGGTTTCAACACAGTGGATAACAAGAGTGTTCATAGAAGCTGTTTCAACACCAGGATGGTTAACAATCACTTAACTATTCTGGAGAGAACAGTGAATTACCTAAGTATATTCCATTAGAAGCAAAGTAAATTTTCTCAGCCTATCTCAAAAATTTGGAGTATTAGGAATAAATATTCAGAAGGATACTGTTCTCTCTGTGAGGATATTCCCCAAGTGAAACCTTTGTAGTATCTCTGATAGAATGAGGAGGTTTCTCATTTGGGTTCTGAAGATACAGGGCAATCTGGGGGTTGAAGGGTCTCCTAGTGACTCACCTGGATGTCTCCGTGGCAGGACCAAGGGTCTTGCTCCTTCATTTTACGAAGGGGTCCCGATTTTTATATGGGTAGATTTTGAGATAGTGTGCTGATTCTTTTATGCAGTTCTTCCACTTTTATAATTAAGTCACAAGCAGGTATACTTTCTGACAGAGCATGCTCCATCCCCTTCTCTCTCTGCCCCCTGCTATAGGAGAAGAGTGTTGTGTTTGCCATAGAAGACCTCTGGTTTTAAGGTATACCTTGAGTTGAAGTGGACAAACCTGAGTTTTGTTATTTCTATTTTTTAAGACTTTCCAATTAGGCAAGAAGAATAATCAGCTCTAATTTTAGTTATTGTTGGCTCCTTTCTATTTGAGGGTCACAGGCACAGCGGAACCCCACGCTGCACCTTTCTCCGGGACACATGCGCGGTCCTGCTCATGGCGGGGCTGCTGCCAGGCTGCCGCGATGAGGCCCTCACTTACCAGTCACTGGTCCTTACTGATTGTTCCAAAACCCCATGGGATAGCTGTCTGAGGACACTCTGGGTCCTGCTGTTTTAATTTCATTTCCTCGAATACAGAGCTGGATGCACAGGCTCGTTTGCAGATATTTTGGTTAGAAAGTGATTCTGAAGGACAAAAGTAAGAAAGACAAAGTGAAAGGAAAAGGGCAATGGGCCATTTCATTGGACATCACTGAAAGTGACTACTGTTCATGCATATTAGACCTTTTGGAAGATGTTATTAAATGAGTCTGAAATCTTCTCTTGAGGTAAGAAAGGGCAACATTTTCCCCTGTAGATTCTATCCTCCATTGGTCAGGGATAACCCGTAGGCGTGAACTTTGCTTCGCGCATGCCTGAGTGCCAGGTAAATTCTAATAGGTATCCTCCACCATTGTTTTGGAGAAGTCTCAGCGCAGAGAGCAATAGGTTAGTACATTTTATAGGCCCAAGAGAGATTTTGCCAGGTCACACCTATGCTACGTGGGTCAAGGCAGATTCAGAACTGCTTGTCCAGCTGGATTAAAAGGCAGGTTAAAAGGATATGAAGAACACACAAACCCAATTTTGTTTTGTGGGGGAAATACTTAGGCTAGTCCGATGATTAATCTTGACTGTGTTAACTTGGTTGGCTTGGGAGCCGCCTAGAGGATCGGTAGGATCTGGGTGGATGGTGGAGCATGATCTTATCGGGTCCTGGTCTCTCCCCACTTCCTTGCTGACGTGTTTTTCCTGCTCTGCTTTGCAGGCCTCCATGAACTAAGTAGCTTTGCTCTACCATGCCTTTTCACTGTGATGTTTCTACCTTGGATCCATCCAGCCAATCACTGACTGAATTCCCTGAAATGATGAGCCATATTAAACTTTTCTTTCATTTAGCTGTGGCTATTGGGTATTGCATCCCAGCAAGAAAAAGCAAACAAATTTAGCTAGAATTAATAGAATTACCAATTGTCGAATATTAAAGGCAGTAGATGTTCAGTCAGGTATGTTTACACTTAAACATATGTCACATTCTGAGACTATCTTTTATCCAGGAAAGTCATATTAGGGAAATAAAATACTTGTCTATGTTTCTCATTCATATAGTTCTGTACTATTTCTTTTAGTCAGAAACACAGAAAGTAATTGAGTCGGTATATCTGACTCTACAAAATATCACCTAAAATAAACAAACAAGAAACAGACAATACAAGGAAAAAAATCTGAATCAAATCTAACGATCTTTCCATGATGTTGCTTCTCTTTGTCTTCTTGTAACAATACTCTACCGCAAATTCCAGTTCTCTCACCAAACTAGACTGAACAATACATACAATAGCTAAGCACTTCTCTTTTACATCTCTTCTGAATCTTCTAAATTTAAAATAAAAGAAATTATACTCATCCCCACTGAGTTAGGTTTCTCTTAGACCTAAATGGGTAATAAATTTTGATTAGAAAAGGTGATTTCCTTCCCTTGACTTACTTCTCAGCTGTTATAATCATGTGTGAAACAGATTAAGGAACACCTTTAACATTCTCCTGTGGCTTTGATCTTGCTATGTAGCTATTCATTTCCACACAGAAATTGAGTGAATGAGTTAGCAACATCTGACAAAAAAAAAAAAAGAAAGAAATCCTCATGTGAAATAGAAAAAGAGAAAAAGTGGGAAGTAGCTGAAAAGAACAGTAGACTATAATCTAGTTAGTAAATAATACTGCAAACTGTAGCACACTTTAAGTGAAAAGGAGAACAAACAGATTGGCCTGATGAATTTCGTAAAATTTCTGGCATTGCACATTGAGAAAATTACCCTGCCTATTCACGTCAGCTAAAACACTTCTTCAGAAAAACATATATACATAAAAAAATGGAAACTTCACGTATAGAGTTCTAATGGGTTTGTTATGCATTTTTTTCCTTTATCCTGTACAAATGCATTATTTTAGGACACCAGGGAACCAGATAAATTCAGGTAAATTATGTAATTTACCTTAGCAAGACTTTGTGCTCAAAGAAAGTAGGAAACTGAGCACATCTTAAAACCCCTTCTCTCAATCTATCCAAGAACACGAGTTGTTATTACATTAATTCTCTTCAAAACTGTTTTAATTTTAATCACACAAACATTCATCTTAATTTGAAAACTTGAGAAAAACAGATGAGAAAAAAATCTGTTCACCAATAACCTTAACACCTACAGAGAATTGCTTAATATGTTGATAGTCTTTCAAATAACTTTAATGCCTATTTATGCACATATATATGAAAAACTACAAAATAGGTCATGATGTACCTATTGTTTTATATTTTGGGATTTTTTGTTTCAAAAGTATGAAAAATGTATCATATTTCTATATACATATATACGTGTTATATATGTTTGTGTGTGTGTACATTCTGTGTTTGAATTTATAAGTCAAAAACCAGAAATACATATTAACATTTCTGAAGAAATAATGACCTTGTTTTTAGGTACAAATGATTCATTTGTATATTTGAAAAATTGTCCTAAGCAAAACTAAAAAGGACTAAGAAGAAAAAATTTTTAATTTTATTGCTGGAATATAACCGTTCTTTTGCCTGTTCACCATGTCCATGACATTTTAAATTGATTTTGCGTATTTTGTTTATTCTGTTTTATTATTTCAAATATGACTTTCATATTGCACACATTTCCTATTTTTCATTTTTTTGTGTGTTTCAATTTCCTATTTCTGCTAGTTCATTTTTCATATTTTATGGTAGTATGTATTCTCTTTCCAGAAATTTTGCCCCTCTCCTTAAACTCTCCTTTAAAAATCAATCATGTTATCTATAATTTTTTTGAGAATGGCAAGAAATATCTTTTGAACTTTTTCTCTGGAAAATTTCCATCTTCCTATAATATATGTCTGTGTTGCCTTTCATTTATATTCTTTCCTTTCTTCTTTTTTTCCTTTCTTTAGTATTTGCTTCATTTGCTGTGGTTTCCATAAGCTAAGGAGATACTGCCTGCACCTAACCCTTCTTGCTATGGTGCTGGATGATCTGGGTTTCTACAGAACCATCTCTTTGTTCTTCAGTGGCTCATCCTTGGCCCAAAATTGTATCATTTGAGTGTACACTTTAGTTACAGTGATTTCTTTTGCAACAGTGTACAGATTGTGCAGATTGTAAAATATATATCCGTATATTATATATATAGAGAGAGAAAGTCACTTTTTAACAAACATTCTTACTCAATTTTGGTTTCTTTTCCATTTTTTTTTTTAATTGACACAGGGTCTCACTATGTTGTTCAGGCTGGCCTTGAACTCACTGGGTAGCCCAGGCTGCCCTCGAACTCAGGGCGATCCTCCCCCCTCAGCCTCCCTGACTGCTGGGATTATAAGCATGTGCCACCATGCCCAAATTTGTTTCTTTATTATCACTGATTGGACAAATATTGTGTACCATTTATGGTTTAGAATTTGGCCACTTTTTGTGTCATTGAAGATAAAATTGTTGTTCTTGCTAGTTCTTCCTAGGTGAAATGGGGGGATTATGGAAGGTACTGCTCGTTATTGACCAATGCATTTCTCCTTCTGATAAGAGCCAGATGACATTTCTCATATTATCTTGATTTTAGATGTGGTCATGTAACTGATTTGTTTTAGTCTGCTTAGGCAACTATATGAAAATACTTTAAACTGAGTGTCTGTACTCTGATTTCTCTTCAGATCATATGAGTCTTTAGCCTTTTTAAAAATTGAGTGTCTAATGAACAACAGAAATTTATTCCTCATACTTCAGGGAGTTGGACACCAAAGATAAAAGTGCAGCAGATTTGGTGGCTGCTGAGTCTTTTTCCTTATAGATGGCTCTCAGCATAGTGGAAGAGGTGGGAGATGTCTGTGATGTGTCTTTTATAAATGCACCGATCCCAGTCTTGAGGACCGCCTCATGACCGATTCACCAGCCGAAGGCTCTACCTTCTAACACCAGCTCATCAGGAGTTACAATTTCAACACATGAATTTTAGGAACACACATCCATTCAGACTATCACATGAGTCCTACACAGAAAGGAAGAAAAGAGAGTTACCACTGCCAGGCCTGGCCTAGAAGATTCTCCCACAAGTCACTCTCATTCTACTTCTTATTCTGCAGCTGAATGGGAGGCTGGATCACTGCTTACAGGGGAGCTACCCACCAATCGGGAGTGTCCTTTTCGTGTATGTGATTTTGAAGTAGATTTCTAATTGTGAAGCCCTGGAGGCCTGGCGATCTCTATAGCAACTAACCCCTCCTTGATAACACAGGACCAGAGTAACAGTGAGCAAGAAAATACCCTGAAAATTGTTCTTAAGAACCAGAAGAAGCATTTTAAAACAATTTATCTATGAGAAGAAAGAAGACATACAACCCACAGCCTGGGTAGACAATGTAACAGAATCAGAAAAGGCAGACTATATGAACATACCAATTATTACACACAGATTGATGATTCCTTTGTTTTAATTAAACTATCCTTTCTGAAGTTAATGCAAGAATCAATTTATTAGATTATATTTCAATTTTTAAATTTTGAAAACTTTTAATCATTAAGATTTTTTTCATTACATTGGCTTTTAACTGGAAATCTAACATCTTTCCTTCTCTACCAGCATAACTATTTACAAGTAGCATTCTCGTCATATACAATAAATAATTCATCCTCAAAAAGGTTAACTGAGAATGACATTTATTTTTATTCTGTTGCAAAAATATAAGAAATCTTTGCATAAATATATAGACTTTGGACAGGGGAAGAACATATGAATGATTCTTTTTTATGTACCAGCTAATTACTCTCAATAGAAACATCATGGTCTAGTGGTTTCAGATTTAGTTTTCAGTACCATTTTTCTCTTTGGTTTGAAAATTTTTATTTGTATTTATTAATTGGTGTTGATTGAGAAGAACTAATCAATTTTACTTTCAGAAAGTCTTCAACTATACAACATTTTGGAAATTCAGTTTCCACGTACATAATATCAGAAATGTATTTTGGCAAGTTATTTCTATTTCTTGGAATTGATTTCAGCATAGGAAACAGGGTCAGATTTTGTCATACCAAATGAATTTTCCTAAGACATGTACAGTCGGATAAATGGTGGCTCCAAAGATACTGAGTCCTAATCTCTGAAGCTGTAAATGTTACACTGTTTAGAAAAAGTGTCTTTGCAGATGTGGTTACAGTCAAGGATCTTTAGGGGAAAGATTGTGTTGGATGATCTGAGTGGGCCCAAATTATATTACAAATGTTCTTACAAGAGTGAGACTGAGGAAAATTAGGCACACAGAAGAGGGGGAGGCAATGTAACCCTGCATGCAGAAATCACAGAAGCAATGACAGACTGAAGATTGCCCGCAGTCCCGGAAACTGGGATGGCCAAGAAACAGTTCTCCTGAGGCCTCCGGAGGGATCTTGGACCTGCTCAATCCATGGTTTTGATCCAGGAAAGCTGATCTGGGAATCTGACTTCTAAAACTGCGGGAGAAAAAAATTTGTTATTTTAGGCCAGCAAGTTTCATATTAATTTGTTACAGCAGCCACAGAAAACTAATATAACATGCTTTCACTAGAAATGATATTCCTTCACCTAGAAATATAGAAATATTCAGAGATTTTTTTTGGGGGGGGGTGCTGGGGATCAAACCGAGGCCCTAGTGCTTGCTAGGCAAGCACTCTAACCACTGTGCTAAATCCCCAGCCCTCAAATTAACATTTTTCAGTGAGGTTTAGAAAGTGTCTTCATTGCTTCAATGTACCACATTAATCTACTATACAGACAGTCACTGCGCTACTGTAGTTCCACTTATGATTTTAAATTTCCTGATAGTGCAAAATCGATAGCTCTTAGTAGCAATATTCCTGTTTTGAATTTCGATCTTTTCCTAGGCTGGAGATAGGCCCCAGATCCGTAAGTCACAGGATCCAGAAGTAGACAGGTAAGACTCTACAGTGCAGTGTGTCACTAAGCTACAGTGTTAGTTCTTTGTGTATAGCAAATGCATTTTTGACATTTGGCATTTCCCAATTCCGATGGGCCGTTGAGTCACAGCTCCATTGCAGTAAAGGAGCAAATGTTTTGTACACCCAAATCAAGGGTGGGTCCAAGATATAGAAGTGAACTCAGTTGACAATGGTAAACGCTGTGTCCATCCTGTGTCCTGTTTTCAAATATTTAACACAAATGTAGTAAATAATTTTAAAATTGGAGTTTTTTGTTCCTGCCAAATGTAGTCTTGAGAATGAGTCTTTTTAACAAAATCTGAGATCAACTTCAACCATCTCAAGAATATTCTTCATTGATAAGCTTACTCATTTTGAAAATTGTTTGTTTTTCAAAATATTTGTTTACATTTTATTTTTATTATTACTTGTTTGCAGTACATTTGCTCGAATTTTTAATTTTAAAGAAGTCATTTTCTGAAATACTCTACTGTCCAAAATTGGTTGGTAACATTAAACTTTTCATCAATACAATGAATATGCTTTCAGTTGTAATTTTTGTTTTTTCCAGTTGCAATAGAAAATGCCCCAAATTATTTATGTCTCCTCCTTTAATTTTCTCTATAACTACTAAATCATAACTGAACCTTTAAGCAATAGTAGTTTAGTCATATTTCTAAATGTGAATGCTTGTTTTTATTTGGAAATTCTTACTGTATTCAATACATTTTCAAAAGTAAATAAATGTGCCATTGTGGAAAGATTTTTAACTTGCAGGCAATTTTATTACTCAAAGCCTTTCAGAAATAAATCTTGCAACATATGAAATATTAATACTATTTTTTAGGGTTTATTTGTTTGCTTGTTTATAACTATGGTTTGGATTATAAATATCCCCCAAAGGTTCATATGTTAAAGGCTTTGTTGTCAGATCATAGAGCTGTTGGGAGACAGTGGAACCTTGAAGAGGTACAACTGAGTTGGAGGAAGCGGGTCTTTGAGGATGTGCCTCTCTCTCTCGAGCTTTCCAGAAGCCATGAAGTGAGCAGCTTCCTTTCAGTGTGTTCTCCTCACCATGGTGCTCTGCCTTGCCACTGGCCCAAAAGCAATGGGACCAACTGACCCTAGAATGAAACTTCCAAAACCACAAACTAAAATAAACCATTGTTCCATATAAATTGTTTACCTCAAGTATTTTTCTTACAGCAACAGACAGCTAGTACATTTATTAGATTTTTAGCTTGCTTTTTTTTGGTGTTTTCTACCTCATTGCCTTAGATTCCTTTTATAAAGATAAATTATATCTTTAGGCACAAGCAGTTTTTGTTTGTATACGATGCATGAGGGAATAGTCTTCATGTACACAAAGGGAAAAAATATCATTTATTTTTAAAACAAAAAGCTTCTTACTCCTTCATGCCACCTAACGTTTTGATGAAAATTTGTATTTAGAACAACCATCAAATTATTTTATTTCCTATTTAACCTAAAATTAAAAGAATTACAAGTATAATAACAAAATGAAACTGAAATTTAGCCTCAGTGTCAGGAAGTGGCGGAGTCAGTGACAAATTGTTCCATCTAAAGAGGGAAACCACTGCCTATTGTTGTAGGTAGGATATGATATACAGTGTTGTCAGACCTCTTGTTTAATAAGTAGCCAGAATTCAAGATTTCGAATAAATCTCTTTGTTTCTGCATGTTGGCAATTGTAGTAAAGCTTAAAATCTATGAACCAAGGCAGGAAAATGGGAAATTGATTCGAGATTCAATGAGAAAGATATAAATTATCAGAGAATTGCAAACAAATATAAAAATGCAATCCTGTTTGGATATAGTAAAGAACATCACTGCCTGTTACAATTTGGAAGTGGTTTGAGTATGTTCCCTAAGAGTTCATGTGTGAAGCTTTGATCCCCAGAGTGGTGACTTCCAGAAGTAGTAGAACATTCACAAAGTAGGGCTTGCTGCAAGGTGATTAGTCATGAGGGTATTGCCGAAAGAAGGGATTAAAACTGGTCTCCTGTAGTGAGTTACTTTTTGTGAGAGTAATTTAGAAAAAGAGCAAGCCTGGCCTCTGAATCTCTCTGGCTTCCTCTCCTGCCCCATGATCAGTTCTGCACCTGCCCTGCCATTGTGATACTGTTGACCACGCTGCCCTCTCCAAAGGCTGAATAGATGGGGCTGTTCAATCTTAGCGTCTGGCCTCCCCTCCACAACTGTAAGCTAAATCAAATTCCTTTCCACATAAAGCACCCAGGCTCAGATATCTTGTTATAGCAAAAGAAACCAGATTAACAAACCACCACAATGGAAAATCTAAGCAAACCAGAAGTGGTTACAATATCATTTCCTAGAGTATAGAATATGAGGAAAACTGAAGGACAGCAGTAGAGGAAATATGATTGATATGTAGATGTTTGACCTTGGCTCTTGAGTCTTCGTTATAGTTTCTCATTTTGGAACAATAACAAGAAAAGATAACGGAAATTTTTTCTTTTTTTGAGACAGAGTCTTGCGATGTAGTCCAGGCTGACCTCGAACTCACTATGTAGCCCAGGCTGGTCTTGAACTCACAGCGATCCTCCCACGTCAGCCTCCAAGTACTGGGATTACAGACATGTGCCACTAAGCCCAGGTGGGAAAGAACTTTAATCAAAGGTAAAACTAAAGAAAAATTTTAATCACTTGGCTATTGTGATACATTATTTCAAAAAATGTCTCCAGATCTCCATCTTCCTCATCTCTACACCTCTGCAATGCGGTTTTACAGCTCCCCTTATCATTTGGTGCATTCAAATCCCCACCCTTAGCTCTGAGATATTTCTGTAACTCACTTTCACCATTGGAACATGGTTTTAGTGGCACCATGTCAGGCCTGGAGGCCTCTGTGTTTCTGTTCTCCCTCCTATAACCTCGTCACTGTCATGAGAACAAGGCTGAGGCAGCCCGCTGACAGATGTGCATCAGAGAAATATTGTCTCACCTGAAGCCAACTTTAGTGAGCCTCAATGCATGGACTCCCAACACAGGAGCACATTAAGAGGAGCAGCTGAGCCTAGACTAGGTTGGCAGAGCTATCCAGCTGAACTAAAGATACTTGAGAAATAATTAAATACTTACTATTTCAAAAATCTACGTTTTGAAGTGGTTTGTTAGTATATCGGTAGTCCACCGATACAGGTATTACCAGAGTGGACCAGCCATGTATCAGCCACAATGAACAGAAATACAGTTACACCTAGATGAAAGCATAGACCACGTTAAAAAAAAAATTTCAAGAAACAGACAGAAAAGGAGAAGGAAAGAGAAAATATGCTGTAATGGTTACAAAATTACGTGACTTTATATTTCTTCTCTGGAAAAGCAAATACAAAAACAAATTCAAGATAAAAATGTACACAGTTTCTTAAACACATGTTATAAATCTACTACAGTTTAACATTTGTGCATTTCGATGACAGAAACATTTTACACATGCAAAGACATAGGAAATATACTCTACATTTTTCTTGGGAAAAAATTGACTGAATGTACATTTTTTGATGTGCCATATTACAAACAATGGCAATAATAGCTTTTAAATGGTAACTATTCTACCAACGTAAAATGCCCTGTTGTGCCCTCTAAAATAGTATGAAAGTGAATATGATTGTAATGTTTATTAAATGACTAGTCTATTCAAAGCACAATTTGTATTTCACACAATCTCTAATTCTTACAGAACTCTGAAAATCAATGTTAGTATCTCAATTTTGTAAGAACACTAAGAATGGAAAAGTTGTGGCAGAAAACAATTGGCATGCAGCATTTATAGCAGCTAAAAACTGATATGATCAAATAATTGTTGTAATTTTAAATCTAAACATAATATCAATTCTAGGGCTGAGGATTTAGCTCAGTGGTTAGAGTGCTTGCCTCACAAGCACAAGGCCCTGAGTTCGATCCCCAGCACCAAAAAAAAAAAAAAAAAAAACCCATAATATCAATTCTAAAATTGCCCTTTAAGGAGATGTGAAACACAGCAAATAAGCATGCTCTGAATTCAAATTCAGACTTTGAATTTATAATTTGTATTTATAATATTGATATTTTGAGGTATAAGAGGAACAAGCATATGTTAAGTTTCTCATCATTTTCACCATTTGACAGGAAATATTTATTTACTTAAAAATTCATAATTAAATGCATATTGTATGATTATATATATCACATACTATATATATAATTGTAAAATTAATGAATCTCTAGTAAATAAAAAAAAATCCACACAGTAAAAGGCAGAAAGCAAAATAGCTATCAAATATACACATAAACACACAAAAAAATAAAATAAGCACATCAGATGTTAGTAAAAAGTGAAAGATTACCTAATTTCTTAAAAAATATTTAAATATTGAGATACATCTTAAAAATGAAATAGAAATATCACATATGGGGAAGTGGGACAAGGTTTTTTTTGTTTTGTTTTGTTTTTATTTTTGTTTTTGTTTTTTTGGGTGCTCGGGATTGAACTCAGGGCCTTGTGCTTGCCAGGCAAGCACTCTATCCGCTGAGCTAAATCTCCAGCTGGACCAGGTTTATTAGGTATATATTTCTATAAGTACAGATAAGTTCAAAGTGAATACTTTTATATATGCATAATATTTAAAAATCTTCATAAAGTTGAAAACATTTATGCAAATCATGTCATAGCATCAAATTATATGAAGGAAACAATGAAGCTACAAGAAAAAGTGATAAACTGTTATTTTTAAAGAAATGTTTTGTGCCCAGGAAAACTATCCCACGGTTTGTACACTTCTACAAGTAAAATGACTGGGGAAAGTTACATAGAAATAATCCAAAGAATAGGAGGTTCCTGAGGGTTGAAAACTGACTGCTGATGAAGTTTATGGGCAAATTACTTTTATGCAGGGAAGAGGCCTTCTTGATAGAAGCCCTCAGTGACGGACAGGGACGGATTCTCAGTTAGCGCTGGTTAATAAAGAAGGAAACAACAAGCTGTCATGACTGTTGTCTCAACTCGTCTAGCAGAATAGATTCCAGAGCAGGGAGAGGGAAGCTGATTGATAGGCCCTAAAACCCTGCTGGGTAAGTAACCAAGAAACTAAGAGGAAACCTGAGAGGACTGACAGCGGAGGTATCTAGTGGAAAGGGAGCCTTGCGGTTGGTGGGGGGACAAGGGAGTGGTGGCTATTGGTGGGGAGCTGTGACCCAGACCTCCCCATGAGATGGGCCAAAGAAGAGCTTTCTAACTACATCTGCTTCTTCACTCAGGCCAAGCCCATACTATTGCCTTGAAATCCAAAATCATGGTGCTGGCCAGAAAACTATTGCTACTAATAGAGAGTGACAGGTAACATCAGGAGCGGCCATAACTGAGCTTACACTGGGAGTCATCAACTAGATGTCCTGATTGCTTACTTGCCCCCGAGTAGCCTCATTCCTTGGCTATTACGAGTACTGTCTGTTCGAGAGCAGGACTGAACTGTTGGGAAGAATCCTGGTGAGTAGACTTCGGAAGAAGGGTACTGGAGGGTGGATGGAGGAACAGGAGATTCATGAACCAGACTGCAATGTCATAGGTCTTGAGGTCCGTGCCTCCAGATGCACATCCAGAATATTTTTAGAACACAGAGCAAGACCTAGACTTTTGCGCTTCCTTCTCTTTTCCCACAGAGAACGCTTACCACTAAACATTTGTGAAGACAGAGCATAATGGGATAAAAAAAACCCACACTACAAAGGAGCAACTTATACCAAGAAACCAAGAAATGGAACGCATGAACAGATAGAGTACTCAGAATAACATATTACTTCAACAGCGACAGGAGGCGATACAGAAAACATGATGTCACAACAATAAACTTGATGAGCATCTTATGTGAAACATTAGAATGAAACATATTATTATTGAAACAGAACTGAATGGAGTGAATAGAAGAATATAAAACACTGAAAAATGAATTAGCAAGCTAAAAAGTCAAGTTGAAGAACTTCCAAAATGCATCTGCCTTGGGCAAAATGATGGAGAGAATGAGGGAAATGTTTAAAACAAATATACATGCACATATATTTCATAGCCATAAAAGTCTCACATATATAAAAGCATCATATATATATATATGTATATATGTAGTACCATTACATTGTTTGGTAAAAGAATTAAAAGAAGAGAAAATATACAAAGGAGTGTTATGGTTTACATCTAGAATGTGTCCCAAAAGTCTCGTGTGTTCAGAGGTGGAGCTTTTGGAAGGTGATTAGATCGTGGAGAAGTGTCTCATGGTCAGCTAAGAACCTAGTCCGCTGATAGGCTCTTAGCTGAATGTGTCATCAGGACATGGAGCCTGCTTGGAAGAGAATGTCACTATAGGTGTGGTCTCGAACGGTACATTCTTGTCTTCAGCTCCTCCCTTCCCTCTCTGATTCCTCACTGCCATCCTTGAGCAGCTTTCTTCAGCTGTACCCTTCTGCCTCGGAGCCAGCAGCCTGTGGACTGAATTCTCTGAAATGTAAGCCAAAAGAAATGGCTCCCCTTTAATTTGTAGGTGTCAGGTACATTGTCCCAGGAAGAGGAAACTGAGTGATGCGAGGGGAAAAGTGTTAAAAAATATGAACCAGAATTCCCTACAGTTGAAGATGTATCAGTCCTCTGGCTGTACAAATTCGTTGATTGCCAAACGGGATAAAGCTGGAAAAATTATAAAGCTTTAAGAATATAACCTCATCTAAGCACTTTACAGTGTGATTTGAAAATATATGTCTAATGGAACATTCTGAAAATTTCTTCAGAGAAAAAGGAATCACCTAAAAATGAATGTGAATCTAATACAGACCTTTCAACAGCAAAACTAGTAGAGATACAGGAAGACACTGGAGTAAATATCCTCCTGACAAATCCATAGGGCTTACTTGATTTTTGATTTAATTTTATTTCTTCAGTGCTCCAGGCATGCCATCAGCCCCTCCCACTTGAAGACTACTGCAATAGTCTTCAGATTTCCTCTGATACACCAAGTCACAACCCAATGACAAATTCCCCACACAGAGACTTAAATATTATTCTTGATCCTCAAATCTGAGCTTGTTGCCCTGAAACAAAAACCATTTTGGGGAAAGTTAGTAGAATCCTAACTTAGCTTATGGTGCTGAATGGTCTCATCAGCATCTCCAGACACTTGCCGGACTTCAAAATTTCTGGTGTGATGTTAAATTTGGTTGTCAATTTGATTAAATTGAGAAACACCTAGCAAACTGGTAAAATACATTTCTGAATGTGCGTGGGGGGAGGGGTTTTCAGAGACAACCGGCACGCAGCTCAGTGAACTGAGAGGAAACACCCGACCTAAATGTGGGCCGCACCACCCAGTAGAATGGTGACCCGGCTCAACACAGAGTGGAGGAAAGGGGAAGCATATTTGCAAAAACAAGCTTGATTCTTCTTGCGCGGTGCCATCACACACAAGGAACAGACTCCAGGCTCTTCAGCCTTTGCGTGTGGACTCACACCAGCAACTCTCTAGGCAGCTTCCAGGACTTCTACTCCCTACTGGGGCTCAATCATTGGTTACCCTTGTTCTCAGGTTTCCGCCTTCACGGACTAGTTTTTGTGGCTCTCCAGCCTGCAGACAGCCTTTATGGAGCTATCCAACTTCTCATTATGAAAGCCGATCTAATAAATCCCTTCTTACAATTACATGTAAGAGTCTTCTGCTGCCACGCTGTGGCTGAGAGGTTGTCTTTTGAGTGGGTCTGGGCTGGGCCCGCAGCTCCACAGGTGACTCCCAGCACCCCTGCTTCAGAAGCCCTGGTCTTTGTCCCTTTGGTGTCTCCAGCGCCACCCCACCCTTCATTCTCAGTGCTCCTGCTGCCCAGATCCCTTGTGCCCTTGCGCCTTGAACATGGCTTCTGCTTCCTGCTCCGGGGCTTTGCACAGGTTTCCCCTCCACCCTTGAGCACCACCCACATCACCAGGGTCCTCCCTGCTTTGCATTCAGAGCTAGCTCGCTCCTCACTCTCCCAAGGAACTCCTGCCAAGATTCTCAAATCCCTTCCACATGCCATAGAGACTTAGCGAAACAGATGCATCTTAAAAACACTTAAGGTATTTATTATGTCTCGTTTGTGTGATTCTTCCAAAAATCTCTTTCTCCTCTATGTTGTGAGCTCCACAGGATTAGTTACGGTATTTTTCTTATTCAGTACTGCGTGATTTTCAACTAGTACAGTGCTGCCTAACATTTGTAGAGTGAATGAATGAATGACTCCCACAGACCTAATGCCAGCAAATAGCTTAATTCGCATGTCCCTTGGTTGCAAATTATATATACATTATTACATTATTTCACACATATATGATTGTAAAGATGCAATGAAGCTACTGGGTAGATGCACTAAAGAATGGTATGAGGTTATATTCTAAGTAGCACAAATATCATTTCAAGGCCATGAAAATATGTAATTATCTTTCCATGTTTGTTAAAACATAACCTATAAAATCTTTTTGCTTCTCCAGTGAAAAGCTGTAATTGCAAAACTAGTGATCTGTGAACTCAAAAGCTAGAAACATATCTATTACAAGAAATATTTTATTGAGGTCTTTTGTTAGTTTTTTCATACTGTGATTTTTTTTCCTAGAATTTCCTTGATACAAAACATTATTTCAAGATCATCTATAGAAAAAAAAAGATTTAAAAGATTTAAACACTAATTCTTTGGTAAAAGTAGAAGCAAGGGAACAGCCTATTCATGGAGTGCTTTCAAGGGTGATAAATAAGAAATAAAAATGAATCAAAATGAACCATTAACTTTTCCAAACCAAGGCAATTTAAGTTAAATAAAAACCCTCAATTCAATCATCGTCTCACTTTGAAATGGTACCTGGCAGCCTATTTGAATGGCATCTGTCCTAGATTGCAAACATCCTTCATGACAGAGATGACGGGGAGCGGTCAGGATGATGAGCTAGAGGACCAACTTGAGCGACCCACAGTTGAGGGCTATTTAATGGAGCAAATCTTATCAAGAAAATTAAGCATATGGGAGCCATAGCACTGTGTGACACCCAAACCCTGAAAGGTCACTGAATCTTCCAGGCTTGGAACAATCTCTTCTCAGAAAGGCATCATACATAAAACTAGAAGTCCCATATAACAGCAGAACGCCTGTGCTGTAAAGACCAAACGCTGAGCCAGAGGGCTCGTTTGTGGTGTGCTTGGCTTGATCATTCTTCAAGAAAGTAAATTGTATATATTCATGACTACACAGCCTGCTTTTCACTTAAAAATATTCTTTTCAATTATTAGTGCCTGCTCATATAATTTTAACACTAATGGGGCTGTATTAATATATGGTTATAAAGCCTTTTCTTTCTTATCAATAACCCTTCTCCTCTTTTCTTTCTTTCCATCCAGGGCTGCCACGCATAGTCATGCAAATCACTAACTGCAAACATCAGATCACACTGAGATATACGCATTAGTTATCTGTTGCTGCATGACAATATTACCACATATTGAACAGTTTAAAATGCACAATTTACTTCTCTCCCAGTTCCCATAGGTCAGGAAGTCTGGGCATAGCTTGCTCCTCTGCTTAGTGTCTCACAAGCCTGCAGTCGGCGTCATGCAGGGCTGCAGCGTAATACAGAGCTTGCCCGGGAAGTAGCTATTCCCACACTTGTGTAGTTTGCAGCAGTGTTCAGGTTCTCGTGGCTGTAAGCCTGGGAATTTTCAGTGTCTGGAAGTCACTGGCTTTCACTTAATGTGGGGCTTGCAGGCATCCTTAACACCTAGAGGTCACCTGCAGGTCCTTGTCATGTACAGTTTGCCCACACGGTAACTTGCTTCCTCACAGCTGGCAAGGGGAAGACAGATTGCAGATTGATGAGCATGACAGTCTTGGGGAACGCAGCCACATGCAGTGCTTTGCTTTGATGTGTTGTATTCGTTAGGAGCACATATCAGTTTCCACCCACATGTAAGTAAAGGCAACTGAAACGCCACATGACAACAAAGAGGCACCCTGTGGGCCACCTGAGAATGTGTCCACCATAGTCAGCATGAGTGGCGCTTCTGGGTTGGTAGCGTGTATAGCATACAAGGCCGTATTCGGGACTCTGCTTACCAGCGTCAGCATCCCCTCACTGGCACCAAGTGACTCATTGTAAGGACCTAACGTGCAGCATTCCATGTTCAGGTAATTGTGTACACATATATAATAGAATATTTTATTGCTTGTTTTACATAATAGAGATTGGTTAGTCCATTATTTTTCCCTGTCTTGCTTTTCGTACTTGGCGATATTGCATTAAAAAAAGCTGCAAGTCAACTATTTCATCTTTACTTATTTTTCTAATGGCAGTATATTATTCCAAAATGTGAATACACAGTAATTTTTTCTATTGTACTGTTAAAGGGTACTTATTTTGTTTTAACTTCTCCCCTAAGTGAATATGTATGTGTGTATATATATGTCTGTGTATACATATATGAAGATATATGTGTATATATACATATATATTCATTGCCTATATCTATTTGTATATCCATAAGAATATATACTGTACGTAAAGATGAAGTCTCAAGCATAGGACTGCAGGACTAAAATGTGCATTATTTACATACCATATTTTAAGATGGAGATAAATTCTTTCCAAACTAGCTTATACATTTTTTACAAATTATGCATAGCACTAACTTCTCTAGTCTTAGCTGTTAAAAATTATTACCAGTCTAGTGGATTTGAAGCTATATCTCCTTTTCCTTTTAACTTGTATTGTGCAGGCCACTCTGAGTTGGAGAATTTTGTGTATCTTCCTACACTTATTTACGAATATGCATTGGCTGGGATGGTGGCACACACCTGTAATCCCCACACCTGGGAGTCTGAGGGAGGATTGCTGTGAGTTCGAAGCCAGCAGGCTACAGAGTGAGTCCAAGGACAGTGTGGACTACATAGGGATACCCTGTCTCAGAAAAACAACAACAGAAAAAGGATATGCATTGAGCACTTACTATGTTCCCGTGCACTGTTCTACAGCAGGGAATACAGCAGTGAAGAAAGCAGACAACAATCCGTTCTTGCACATGTGGATGTCTGCGTGTTATTGCTGCTGCTCTGGCTGCCCCAAAAGGGAACATATGTATTTATTGGCCATTTGCACTTACATGAATTGCCTATTCATTTCACTTACTCGCTTTTTATTAGCTTACACATCTTTTTCGAATTAACTATTAAAGGTTCTTAGTATATTATTTATATAAGCTCTGTCCTGCCATCTACTTGGTAAAAGTTTTGCTACACTTATCATTTTTCTGTACTCTTCATTTATTATAATAGACAGCATTCTTCACAAAATTTTTAGGTTTTAATGCAATTAAAATACCAACAGATACTGTTATAGCTTCTAAATTTGTAATAAGGTGAACTCAAATTCTCACCTGTCATATAGACTCCTAGATTTTCTAGAAATTGTTTAATATTTTATTTTTTACACTTATGTAAAAGAAAGACATCATTGATCTAACAATAAACATATACAGCACTAGTTTTTCTATGCAATTATGTATTACTTCTCATACATACTGGGATTTACATCTAGATTCTCTGTTTTATTTCTCAAAAATATCTGCATAATATACACCAATTTCATATTATTTGTTACTATAATCTTTTTAGTTCATTAGTACATGTGTGTAGTACATAATGTTTACATTCCTTGTGGGAAATCACTACACATACATAACACAGCTTAATTCCCTTCCCTTCCCTCCCTCTCCCCTCCACCCATCCTTTGATTTCCTTCTTTTTATTTTATACACACTTGCAATATATAATTTTATATTTAATCCTTTACTAAACAAACTAACCTGCTCTCTTCCTACACTTAACTGTTTTTAACTGGGTATCTAAATCAGTCTCCATGTGACCTTGAAGAACTTTTATCCAATCAAAAATACTATTGAAATTTATATTGAAATTGTATTGATTGTATATATTTAGTTTATATTTATATTGTTATGGTATTTTTTCAGAAATAAGATATACATTCTCGTTTTTTAAAGTTGTTTTATATTTTAGTAAATTTTAAGAGTTTATTACATAAAGGTTCTTATGCTCTTCTTGCTAATTTTTTCTAAGTATTTAAGGAATTTTGCCCTCTAAGTTGAATGTTTACCCTTGTCATTTTAGGGGTTTACTGTAACTTGATAGTTTAGGATCTGACAATTTTCAATTTGCAGACCAGAGTGCTTCGTTATAGCTTTTCCCTATTATCTGTTTAATTATTGTCTCTACCACCAGTGTCTTTTCTTCTAGAAATATATTTGTTTATGTAGCTGGTTACTGATGCTGTCTTTCAAATCCCCCTTGATTGTCATCTTTGTGTTTCTTCACTCTATTCTTTGAACATTTTTTTCTGTTTGATATCCATTTCAATAATTCAAGTCATAACACTGAACATCCTTTTGATTATTTTTGCAAGTGGTTTTATTCCTTTTCATTTTCTTTCACTGACCAGTATTTCATTAAATTTTTCTTCTTTCTTTCCCCTTCAAGTAATACACGACTTGCAGCAGCCCAGGGTCATTAGGGGCTTATCCTGAGACTTCTATTTTTGTTGTTTTTATTGTCTGCTTGGCACCTCAGACCATTGGGATGAATTCTTCTTCTTTTTTTTAATTTTATTTTAGTGGTACATTTTAGATGTACATATTGATAACATTCATCATAGGAAATTTGTACCTGTACAGGATGAATTATTCTTTTTCTTTGGTAATTGGGGCTCAGGTTGGGCTCTCACTTACCTTACAGGATCTTTGTTTCAAAGGATAATTAAGTAACATTAGCTTTTCTAACAATCTTTTGTCATCCTTATTTTTCTTGCAGGTTTAAGAACTGCAACTCGAGGGCTCTTGTGCATATTTTCTCAGCTCCTCCATGTTCCAGTCACAGAAATTGGTCTTCTGCCTACGGAGCCAAGAGGAGCCTGTCGTGTTCTGCTCCTCAGCCCAGAGCCTCTGGCACTGGAAACCAGGTCTCTATCTTATCCACAGACATGAAAGACTTTGATAAGCCTCTCTACAGAGAGCTACAGGATCCCAAGTCTTGCCTCCCAGAGTTCTGTCTCCATCAGAAGAGTAAGTTGCAATTTGGAAAAGGTAGAAGGTTTCCAGTTTCCCCTTTCACAGAACAAAAGCCCTTTATATAGTTTTCAGCCTCTCGCCTCCGATCTTTCCTCCTCCAGTTCTCGTATTGCTGAGTGTTAAGACTGTCCTGCTTAATTTCTTCACTACACAATCTTCTAGTTTTCTGCCTGGAATTCTGTGCTACAAGAAAAGGGGATGGCTCATAAATGTTCCAAGTATAGACTTTCAGTCCTTCCACTTTGCACCATATTTCTCATCCTTTTTAATCATTCCTGACTCCATAGTGCCAGTTGACTGTCATGTCATTTCTTTCCTCTCTACTCAGCCGTTAACCTTTGGCTTCCTGTGTCCTGTTTCATGAACTTCTACATCAAATAGTTATTTTTTAAGTATTTCTTTTTTACTATTTTATTTAGCATAAACTTAACAGAGAAGGAAAAGCCATTAGTAATACCTTCTCTTTTATCCTTGTAATGTATCTCCATGTCTAAATGCACCTATCTCATTTTGCAAAACTAGAGAAGAGCATTTTTAGAGTATTTATTATTTCTCAGCAATGCACATAGGGGGGTCTTCCTATACATAAAACATTCAAGGCGTTTGTTCAAGAATTTATTGCTACTAAATGTGGATGTCTTTCTAGAATTGAGTTACATTTCCAGAAACCTCCTTCATATACAAGTGTCTGACTCCCTTCCTTAGTGAGACCTCCACACCGCTCATTATTCATGACTTTATTCACAAGCAATCACCATTACTAAAAAGACTATCCAAAACATTAATATTGACCTTGCCGTTCTCCTCAGTGGGTGAGAGAATGGACAATATGAAAACATCCACACTCCATGTTATCTTTTTCCTTTGTTGCTGATTCTCGTCCCTGAGTCCTATAACGCTCGCAGGTTTTCATTTTTTGATGAGCTGTTGTTTTCACACTTCTGGTCCCTGGTGACAGTATTTATAAAACATTAATCTTTCTATCTGCAAATGTTATAATTCACTGTAATTCTTACTTTTTGAAGGCTTCATGTCTTTTCATCATACTTATACAAAATACGAACTTCCTGATACTCCTGTTGGTCTTTGGAGAATTTTCGATCATTTTATTTGGGCCAGCAGTTATTTTTCTTACCTAAATTTTCCTTCTGCCACCAGATGCACTCTGTCCATCTACTGTGAAGACGATGAAGGGGGAATTTTGAATCTTTTTCTTTTCCTTCTTGAGGTTGAGCTGGAAAAGACTTATCCCATTATTCTGTGACATAATGTTCCCAAAGCAGCGTTAATAAGCATCACCATGCTGTACTAGTTAATGATTTTTTTTTACGCAGTTACGTTATATCCAGTATTGTTTGGCTACATGTAACCACATAACTGTAAGAGGCTTTCCTCGGTCAACTTTCTGTGAACATAATGACAAAAAGCTTCAAGTGGAAAAAGGTCAGGACTTTTCATCTCATTTTAAATCTGTAACAGTGATGGACACTTCTAAAGCAGAGAAATAATGAACTCTAAAATTTCTTTCTGCCAGGGTTTCTTTGCTAGGTTCTGTGTTCTCAGGAACTTCTCCTGATTGCTAGAAAATTATATTGATACCTAATTTTTATGCAAACCATTTAAAGGCAACTGACTGATTCTGATTCTCCGAGCGGTAAAACCATAACTCTGAGCCTGAGGTCTCTGCAGACCATCCCTTCTGAAATTCAGGAAACTGGATGCCACCAAACTTTTGTTCACAGCCCCCTCTGAGGAATTCTGATAGTTAGAAATCTCAGTTAAAGCCTGAAATGGGGCTTTCGGTCACTTACACATATTTACTGTTGCTCCTCGGGCCTTCTCTTCAGAAGAACTCAGCAAAGCAGCAAGCTGTCTAAACGGACGTGTTTGAAGACTACAACACTATGAATTGAAAAATAAAAGCTGAATATATTGAAGGTATACCACATGATGCTTTGATATGCATATACTTAGAAATGATTGCCACCACCAACATATCTATCACTTCAAACAGCATGTGTGTGTCTGTGTGTGTGTGCGTCTATGTGGTGAGAATATTAATTAAGATCATACCCTCTCATACAACACATCATTAACAATAGTCACCATTCTATATATTAGGTCTCCAGAATGTATTCATTTTATTACTGAAACTTTGTAGACTTTGACCAACATCTCCCCATTTCCCTACCTCATAGTCCTAGGCAACCATTTTTGTTTCTCCCTGGCAAGCTGTTAGTATTTGCCTTATATGTGTAGGTACACCAATATCGAGTACATTGTATATTTGTAATTGTTAAATCCTTTTGGTCAATTAATATTTCATCATTATATAATGACCTTCTTTGTATCTTGTGAAAATTTGTGACTTAAGTCTCTATTGTCTCATATCAGTGTGACGATTTCTTCTTTTTCCTGGTTTTCATTTTCATGGAATTTATTTTTGTTAATCCTCTTTCAATCTATGTGTATCCTCAAAGCTGATGAGAATACGTTGTTGGCAATATAGAGTTGGATACTGTCTTTTTTTCTACACACAGTCACACTATGTCTTTTGAGTGAAGAAGTCAATCGATTTGCCTTTAAAGTAATTCATTAAGGACTTATTATTGCCATTGTAAAGTATTTTCTGGCTGCATTGTAGATTCTTTTCTCCTTCCTCTTTTGTTTTCTTTTGTGATTTGATAATTTTCTGCAGTAGTATGTTTTGATTTCGTTCTGTTCATCTTTCGTATATCAATAGCACATTTTGCTTCATGGTTACAATCGTGCTTATATAAACCATCCTAGAGTTATAATAGCTTAACTATCATAACTATTAAAGTTAAAGTAGTTGTAAGGCAATATAGTTGACCTTGATTGCATTCAAAACTTGTACTTTTACTTGACCATTTTATGTTTTTGATGTTATAATTTATGGTTTTATGTTATAGATCAAAGAAATTATTGCAGATAATAGTTATTTTTATAGTGTTCCATGTAATCTTTAGAGTTCTAAATTATTTACACACCATCATTATAGGTACAGCTTTGCTAAATAAAGTATTCTTTTACCAGTAGTTTTTTTTCTCTTTTCTTTACAGCACTTTGAATATATTATCCTACTTCCTCCTGGATAGTTCCCTTTCTACTAAAAATCTAATGCTGACCTGGATGGTTCCTTGTATATGAGCTTGTTTTTCTTGCTGCTTTCAAAATTCTCCCTGATTTTTGAAAGTTTAATTGTGATGGTTTCTTAATGAAGTCTTCTGTAAGTTGAACCTGTTTAGAGACATTGCAAGCTTTACAAAAGTCAGAGATGTCCATTATGTCTCCTTAGACTTGAGAAATTTTCAGTCATTATTTCTTCAAATGAGAATTCTGTACCTTGTATTTCTCCCATATCCCACTATTTCCATAATACAAAAATTAACTTTCTTGATTGGGTTTCAAGTATAAGTTTTTGTCATCTTTTATTGGTTTTCTTTTTTTTTTTCTCTGACTAGATATTTTCAAATGATCTCTCTTCAAGTTCAGAGATCCTTTCTTCTGTTTGATTGTCTGCTCTTGGTGCCCTCTATTATATCTATAATTTTACTCAATATATTGTGCTGCTCCAGAATTTCTGTTAATTTTTATGAGTTTTATCTTTTTATTGATTTTTCATTCATTCATGCATTGTTTTAGGATTTCTGGAGTTGTGTATCTATAGTCTCTAGTAACTTACTGAGCTTCCATAAAACAATTATGTGGAATTTTTTGTCAGACAATTTATTGATATCAATTTCTTTGACATAGATTACTGGAATATTATTTTATTCCTTTTGTGGTGTCAAGTTTCCTTGATTTTTCATGTTCCTTAAAATCTTGCATTGCTGTCTACACATTTAAAAGAGCAGTCACCTTCTCTAGTCATCACTGATGGCATTGGAAAGGAAACACCTTCACCAATGAGCCCCACTAGAAATTCTGGTTCTCTCCCAGATCTTTCTGTGGTTGTTGTTCTACTAATAGTCCCTCTTGAGGTTGAATTCTTTAGATTTTATGTCTATTAGTCATACAGTTCTCTAGAATGGTGTCCTGAAATTCTAAACTTTATGTGTCTTTTCTGTATCCCGTGGAGTTCACTGTCTATATGAGATGCTTGAATTTTCCGTGCATGAAGGCACCCTTTGAAGGCAGCCTGGAAGGAAAGTGAAGAATGTGAAATATTAGGGATGGCCATGGGTCGATTGGCAGATCCACAGCCAACGTGTCCCAAGTGTCTTGCAAACTGGTTTCCTGATGGAGTCCATGGAATAGCATTAGCATCATGTGCTATCTTCACTGTTCCTAGCCTCACTGAATTGACTGATCATGCTATTTACCTCAGTATTCTTTTCCCAGTAGGGTGAGAGAGAAGTGGGCCCCTCGGACAGCATCTCATATATCTAGAGTACCTGAAGTTTCATACACTATTAGCTCACTTTCTGCTGTGGGAGAAATTGTGGGAACTAAAGCATCTCTTTGGCACTGAGCTGTGCCATTTTGGGGACTGGTAGCAGCATTAAAATGATATTCTTTTCACCATCTTCAATGTATCTATTTCTTGATTCTTTGTTCCAAATGTGGGCTGAAACTCTTCCACAAGACTCCCATAAAGCTACTCTCCACATAATTGTCAAAATTGATACTTCTGCAGATGGATGGGAGTGGAAAGCTCCTATTCCACCATCTTTATTTTTTTTCCACCATCTTTATGATGTCACTTCCTAGCATTTCTCCCTACCGAAAATGTCCTCTTTAGAACTAATTCAGTTTATTTTTGAGCACTGCATGAACTTTCCCTAACATAACTATTATCCCAAACTTTGTGAATAGCATTGGCATTGCTGTACCAAATTAACAGTTTCCTATATAATTTATGTGCTAATTTCAATTTCAATTTCATTGTCAATCCCATCTGTTATTGCTTCAATCCTAAATTAATGAGGCAAATTAGAACTGGAAAATGTCAGATCATCTGAGGGCATTATTCTTTTCTAAGGTCATATAAAATGAAAGAGTATGTCTATCATAATTCAACAATCTATTCCATTTTATAGAGTCATAATATGTTGGATCTGGAAGGTTTGTAAAATAGCATCAAACCCAGATTAATAGGTAAGAAAACTGAGGCCCAGCTGGGATTTTGTCACATATTGTTCTCTGTCTATTGTTTTGAGCTTTGTAAAATCTAAATGTGACTTCTAATTCATCTGACTGCTACATCATCCTACTCTTTTATTTGCGGGGCCAGAGACTCCTACCTTTCAAACACTCCTGCTGGAGTTAAGGAATACTAGAATTGCTTCAGATTTTCCTCTTCTTAACACTTACGAATACCGTTTACTTGAGATTTGATATGTGCTAATTATTAATAGTTTCAAAAACATTATTGCATTTAATCACCATATAGATTAAAAAATGAAAAAAACAACCTTCAGCCTTGAAAGGTAAATTACATGCTTAAAGTAAGATAGCTCCTTGAGATGAGAAGGCGGCATTCAGGAACCTGGAGACTGTCCTCCCAACCAGGGTACTACATGGCCTCATGCTCTGGGTCTGAACAGCTCTGCTGTGCTGACCTGCACCAGAAGGTTCTGTACTGACCTCGGAGCTCAGGGCTCTGCTCTTCTTGGACGCTTAATTTATTAGAGAGTCTCTCCAAGAAATTTTTGACCCACTATCCTCTCTAAAGTCCAACTTGGTAGGATTCACTGTCCCTTTTAATTGTCTTTCAAATTCCCGCCTAGAAAATTTGTCTCACTCACCAGTAAGAATTCTGACTCGGCATTTTTGTCCGTCTGCTTCCCGAAACTCCCCAGCCTGAAGACTGGCACGCGCAGGCTCTGGACGGAAATCCCTGGCGCAGCTGCTGCCGGGAACTTCAGCTTACCGATAATTCAGGAAGTAAAGAAAAGCATTGTAGGAAATGGGGCTCAAATGGATGGGAGCCAGGTCATCAAACTATGCATATTACGCTGAGGACCTTGGACAAGATTCTCCAGGTGATGGAGAAAAACTGTAGATTTGTCAGCAGGAGCATGACAGGCCTGAATTTGTAGAATTATCAGAAGTGAGAAAACTTTCTAGAGAGCCATATCACCAGAGATGTGAAAAATATTTGAAGGAAGGCAAAGCAGAGTGACCTTTCTCTTTTTGTCTTTGGTTTTCCCAGTCATTCACATTCTTCAGAGTGGAACAAGTTCATTTTCTAAAATAAAACCATATCTACCCAAGGCCACAGGGACTCTCTCTTGACTTCTTTGAGCACAAAGGACACATGTGACTAATTTATAAATTGACAATAAGCTATAAGGTGACAATCTTGGCACTTTCCACAGTCTGACTCAGAGAAGTGCTATTTATTTGTAGCAAATATTTGTATAATACAAATTTGTATTATAAAAAGAATTTTTGACAAATATATGTGACTGTCAAAGTTTTTCAATTATACATATAATTACCTCTCTGTGTAATTATACATAAATTTTATACATATAATCTTATGCATACATGCTTGCATAACCACCACCTCAAACAAGATAACATATAGTTCGGACACCTCTAAATGTTCTCTCATGCCTCCCTGCAATTCATCCCTTCACTCCTGACTCAAGGCAATAATTAATCCTATTTCTGACTCTAAAAAGTCTTTTCTACAATGCCATTTGAATGGAAATCACCTGTTATAAAGTCTTCTGTGTCTAGCTTCCTTGGTTCATCCTAATGCTTTTGATATATGTATCTATGTTCTTTTGACTGTCTGTAATTCTTTTGCATGACTGAGTAGTATTTCATTATGCAAAAATCCACTTTTTATCCATTTACCTGTTGATGGATATTTGGGTTCCTTCTGGCTTTTCCGGTTACAAACAAAACTGCTGTAAACGTTTGCCTGAATACAGGCCTTTGTGTGGTCTTATGGGTCAATGCATATAGGTTTTATATATTTACTTAAGAGAAACATCTTCGTTTCTTTTTTTTTTTAAATTTACCAAGAACATGTATTGGTATACATAATGTATACATAATAATCGCATTCATCATAGTTAATTAATACCTGTTCATCATAGTTAATGTAATACCTGTACATGATATATCTTGGTTTCTTCCCCTCTTCCCCACCCCCGCTTCTACTCCCTCTCCCCTTCTTATTTACAACAGCTTTATTTACATTTTCTTAATTTCTTTTGAGTAAATATTTAAGAGTGGCATTTCTCAATTGTACGGTATGGATATATTTAACCTTATTAGAAATTCTGAAACTGTTTTCTAATTGATTGTATTATTTACAATGCTGCTAGCAATGAATGAGATTTTCAGTTGCTCGACATTCATGTCAGCATATGGGAATATCAGTCTTTTTAATTATAGTCAATCTAGGGGATATGAAGTAGTTTAATATATATTTTAATGATTGATGATATTTAGAACTTTGTGGTTATAGACATTCTTATATCTTATTTTGTGAAGCCAAATCTTCAGCACATTTTAAATTGCATTACCATCACATTATTAGTTATGGATTTAAAAACAAATTTTCCTGCACAAAATACGCATCTTATCAAGTGTGTGTTTGCCATACATTCTGCCAGCCCAGTAATTTGCATTTCAACTTCCCTGCAGTATATTTCGAAAGGCACAAGTTTTAATTTTGGTGAAGTACAATTTATCTTTTTTCATTAGTGTTCATGTTTTGCATACAAGGAAATGTTTGCCTAACTCAAGATTTTTCTCTTGTTTTTCTTCAAAATATTATATAGTTTTAATTCTTATATTGAGGTGTGAGATGTTTTGAGAGTATTTTCATATGCAGTTCTAGGAAAGGGGAAACTCATCATTTTGCATAAGAAGGTTCAATTATTACAGCAGCATTCATTGTAAGACTCTCTTTCACCTGTTGAGTCACCATGAAACCTTGGCCATTTGGCCACATACATGTGGATCTACTTTTAAACTCATTTCTCTGTTACATTGATGAACATATCTTTCTCCTTATGCTAGTATTTTCTACATGTTTATAGTATTTTATTTAAAAATGATGTTTATGTAAAGAAAAGAATTAACATAGCAGGTCCAAGATGGCTACCCTTAGAAAAATCTACCAGCAAGCTTAGTCGTTGACTGGCATCTGGTACTGAATTTCAGGAAGTGTTCCCACCTTTCCTAGCAGGTAAGAGTGGGCCACCATGTACAAACTATTTGTTCAAATCATATAGTTAGTGCTGAACGTGTAATTCCTTCTGGCAATCCAGAATTTGGGCATGTGCTGAGCAGAGCGCCAACTTGACTAGTGTACAGAGTAACCCTGGGTACTGAGTTCTAAGAGGCACTTCATGAGAGCTATTTTCATTCACTACTGGAAGACTTAAGAGCATCCTGGGTGACTTCACAAGAAAGAACATTTTGAAGCTTGTGCACTGTTTTCTCTTGACTTTTCCACATGCATCTTTTGCTTTCCTAAGTTTATTTGTATCCTTTCACTGTAATAAATTATAACACTGTGTATGACTATATATGTGCCTTGTGAGTCCTCATAGCAAATCACAGAAATTGGAAGTAGTCTGGAGGCCCTGTGACAGTGTCTATCTTATTTTATCTTGCTAGCTAAACCATGTGATCTTTCTAGGACAGACACCAAGGCTTAATTATCTTGAAATCTTCTCACAGTGTCTTGTATCTGGCAGATACTGTACGTAGTAGATACTGGTTTTTTGAGAGCAAGGACCTAGAGAGACGCAAGCAAGAAACAGTCATCAGATCCTTCATTAGGCAGGCAATTTAAGTGTAGAGAAGTATATCTATAAACCATTACAGGAAACAATTAAATCATTGCTGATTTGCAATTACTCAGAAAAAATGCATTGCTTTGGTTATTGTTTAGATTTCAAATGATCCCTCAAACACTCATGTGCTCAAAGGCGGGACTTTTGAAAAGTGATTGGATCTTGAGCACTTTAACTTCATCAGTCGATTAATCCATTGATGGATTTACAATTTGATTCTATTGTTGGAAGGGGATGGAAATTTAGGATGTAGGACCTTGGAGAGTATATCCTGTCCTGGCCCCTTTCTGTCTGGCTCTGTCTTTCTCTGCTTCCTGGATGCTATGAAGTGAGTGGCCCTCAACTGTCACATCCTTTTGCCATGGTGTTTCAGCCTTGCCATATTCCTAAATGCAATAGGGCGACCTGACCATGGACTAAAACTTCTGAAACTGTAAGTCAAATAAACCTCTGTTCTGTTAAATTGATTTATGCCAATATTTTGTCATGCAGAGGAAGAACTAACACAGCTTTTTAAGAGTATACTTTCTTGGCAATTTGAGAGAAAAAGTAGCAATAAGCCAAGGTTCTGCCTCAGTCCTTCATGACCTTTCACAAGTTGTTAGCTGTCACAAGGTACCGATCCATAAAAATTCCTGCTCAACAATTCCTGGCCTAGTGGTATGGAAATGTGCTAATTACCCAGATAGCTAATACACTTTGAAAATAAATGGGCAATCCTTTCTTCCTCGTTCATTCCAAGTTTCCGCCACTTCCTCCAACCAACTGGTATTTGGACTAACCCAGGGTATTCAACCCTAGAGATCCAGAGTATTCAACCCTAGAGACTTTAAAAGTTGGTGAAAAGATCAGGATAAACATTACACCAGTTTGCAAAACTGTACCATCCCTGGCATATTAATTTTTAAATGGTGATGTCCTCTTAGGGCAAAGTCAGTTCACTTTGAAAAGACACTATATTTTTAATCTTTTTTTATTTTGTGTTTTTTTAGGGGGGAGGGTGCTGCAGATCAAATAAATTTTTAATCTTATCTCTAGGCTATTTTAACAAAATTTCTGACACTATTGCACAAACAAGGAAAAGGCAAAAGTAAAACATCCTGTTGATTTCATAGCTAATGGAGATGTGTTCTGACTCAAGGAACAAACAACTCACACTATATTTGGATCTTAGGGGAAATTATTAATCACTTGTTAAGATTTGTATCAGGAAATTCCAGAATATTTTCTTGTGGCTATTCTCTCCTTCCTTTTTCTCTTTCTCCTAGTTTTACAGAAAATTCTGTTTGTCTATTCCCATTAAAATAGCCCTGTGGCACGATCTAGAAATCTAAATGTGTTTCTCATAAATTATTATGAACTTTTGTCTTCCAAACAAAAAAGCTGCATTTGCTGCAAATAAACAAACAAATCCCAGAAGATCAGAATTCAAGGCAAAATTCAAAAAAGCTTAACAAGGTTACTTTCCTGTTTAAACATAGGAGGGAAAATTCTTTCAAACTTATACATCTTACAGAACTGGTAAAATTTTAAAATTTTGGTTTTAACTCCAAGGATTGTGGCCTTTGTTAAATCTATGAAAGTAGAATAAAGGATAAAGTTTTTCAAAATAGAATTTAGCAAAAAAAAAAAAATTTATCCAATCACCTATATTGAAAAGCTTTATCTAAGAGTATATAAGGACTTGAAGATGGAAATAATGTATTTAGATCAAGCACAATTCTTAAACTTCGCATTCTTAATCTGCTGCACCAACTGACCAAGATTTTAGTTGAAAAATAGTCTGAGGAATAATTCTACTCTGGGTTTTCCTGGAAGCATGATTTAGTGGCTCAGACATATTCCAAATAACTACAGATGTTGTTATTCACATTAAAATTGGCAAATGTTTTCTACCCTGAAGTATTTCTTTAGAATGCTTGGATATTTTTTAAAAAGAAATTTGCTCATTAGAGAAGCATCGCTGTATTAAGAATAACTGGAATTCAATTAATTCTTATTTGTACCAAAAATTAACGTAAGTTCTCATAGATATATAGAATTGACTTTAACGTACAAGACATTTTTACACTAATTTTGGCAGTATTGTCACATTCAAAATTTATTTGATCATGAAGCATGAGGAAATTCCTTTTAGTATTTAACTAATAATTCATATCCTAAAAATATGAATAAAAGTGAAACCACATTTTTTAAAGCATGGCATTTTAGGGCTGCCTTTTATTGAATTTTTTCATAGTACTGTTATGGCATCACCTTGAAAAATTAAATCATCCATAATACTGACCACACGAAGTAGTTTTTCTGAATACTGCTGGATTTGTTCCTTTTGTGTCAGGTTTTCTATTTCTGCAAACTATTCAGCTGTACATCACTTGTATTGGGAACTTCTGAGTTATAAAGAACCAGGAGTCTGTTTTACTTTTCTCAAATAAATAAAATGATAATCGCCTGCTTAAGCATTTTTAAAATTTCAATATGCATTTTCTGAACCCATATCTAGAGTGCCCCGCCGTCCTGTTTGTGGACTCTAGAAATAAAAACATATATTTGTGTAGAATTTCTCAGCATCTGTGGTTTCTGGGCTCAGGACTCAGGCCAAGCTAGACCAAAAGTCACTAGACTCTTGCAGGGCTGATTACTAGTGGCCCTGCTGAGAAGATTAAAATTCTAGGAGGCGCTAAGTTGTATTCCCTGTTTTAAAGACGTCTCCCTCTTCTGTTTTATGTAAATAAACTGCATTACACAGAAGCTTGTCACAGACAACAAAATTATTATATTTTGGTGGATTGTTCTTGACCTTAGCAAGTGCAGAGAGAGAAAAAAAGAAAAGTGACAGAAGAAAGGATAAAAGTGCTGGTAACACAAAGGCCAAGAAAAAGTTTCTGCACAACTGAGTGGCAGTTTCACTGTTAGAAAGCTCAGAGCTGACCTCAAAGGAAAAGCGACTGTTTTCTTCCCACACTGGAACGTCCTCACTAGGTGGGTAACATGCTAAGGAGAGAGTGTTGACTGATGGTGATCTCTCAGGGCTCAGGTTGTCATAGCCTTTACCTAAGTTGTAATGTGAAATTTTACTAACTAGCATTGGATTATAAGATGATTATTTTTGCTTTGTTTATCAAAATAGAAATGGTTTTTTTTTCTATTAAAGTAATCCATGCATTCGGTAGAAAATTCAATTGAAACAAGAAACAAGAAGAATTATTTATAACTCCATCACCCCAATATAAGCATTCATAACACAAGCAGCATACACACACACACACACACACACACACGTGTGTGTGTGTATAATTTTTTCTGCGCATAAGTACACATTTTTACAACTAAAATAGGGCCATATTATACACATGTCTTGCAGACTAACAATTTTTCATTTAATATAGAATAGTTTTATGGTGAAATCTATATCTTGGTTTTAAGTTTGCATGAGCATATATTTATCCTATCTTCTAGTGATGTGCAATTAGGATACTTCCAAAGTTTGATTAAACGATGCTGCAATGAAATCTTTATGTAATTAGCTCTGCACATTAGTCCTATTATTTCTCTAAACAAAATCCTAAAATTGGAATTCCTGAGTCTTAACTGTATGAAAGTTTTCATGCGTTCTGATAAATATGGCAAAAATGTCTTCTAAAAAGTTGCAACATTCTTTTATTTCCACCAGCATTTTTATCAGTGCTTGTTTTCCATTTTCCCTCGTTAGCTGGGTGTATCATTAGTTTTCTTCATCTTTTTAATAAGTACTAATTTAATAGAGAACATTAGAATTTCATTCTCACCCTATTTGCATTTCTTTGATTGCTATTGAGACTAGCTATCAGCTTGTGAGTAGTTTCTTCTTTATTAATTACTCATATTTTGCCTATTTTTCCCTCTGGGTCTATATTTTCTGATAATTTATAACAGTGTTATTTAGGGATAATATTAGCTATTTGTGTATCATATATTTTGCAACAGTTTTTCCAATGTATCCTTCATTTTTGACGCTGACGTCTTTTAATTGTTGTCTGTACATTGCTTCTAAACCATTTCTGAATAAAATGATAGATTGGTACATATGCACAAGGACATAGTTAGAAAACAAAATAGTAATTCAGGTCTTCTTGAAATACACATGCTTTTACACTCTGTTCACTCCAGATTTTGATTGTCCCCCTTTTTGTGGCACTGGGGATTGAACACAGAAAACACCGATTTATATCTCCTCCCTATTTTTATCTTATTTTGAGATAAGGTCTCACTAAGTTGACCGGGCTAGCATCAAACTTGTGATCCTCCTGCCTCAGCCTTCCAAGTAGCTGAGCTTACAGAAGTGAACCGCCATGCTCAGAAATTCTAATTGTCTTGAAATTGGCTTATTAGTACCTGCTTCCAGTAATACAAAATCAATATTTGAAAATCTAGCCTTCTTATTATCTAAGCATCCCACTATTCCTCCTTTCATCTTTTGAATTCTAGATTATAATAAGTAATGCCATAAACCTTGAAACTTAGTACTCACTCTTGTTCTTATCTACTCAGCAAAGATTTCCAAAAAATTCTCTCTCATGTGGTAGTAAGCTAAGAGTTACTGTGTGTCAGCTGTTCTCCTATGTGCTTTGTTTATTCCTCGTCTCATCCTCGCACCAACCCTGAGTGGCAGGCACTACCGTGATTTTGTCTTACAGAAGAGGGCCTTGAAGCGCGGAGAAGTTGAATTACTTGCCCACAGTTGCACAGTTTGTAAGTAGGAGACACAAAAGGGACTCAGGCCGTCTGGTTGCTGAGCTTGTGTCGCCTCCCAGCAATGGCACCTGAAGCCCACGAACTGCAGGATGTAGAACCGAATGCACAGGGCCAGCCTGCACACGCACGCACACACACACACACACACACGCACACACGCACACGCACACGCACACCAAGCAGGCCTTCACGGTGACTATAGAGAAGTAATCCATTTTACCTGGACTCTGGAAGCCGCTGTGTTCTCTCTCCTACAGATGAAGTGCCAAAGGAAATGAATCGGGAAATGTGGGATTTATAATCACGGTGTGACTTTCAATGCTGAAAACTCAGTACATGAAAATGAAATGTG
>PVJO010013575.1:0-51309 GCA_004026905.1 Hystrix cristata
GGGGGGGGGGGGGGGGGCAATTATGATCTCCGAGGCCAGGCGCTGCCTGGCTGCCTGTGGGAAGGCAGGGTCGGGGGCAGAGAGGCCGCAGCTGGGCGTGGGTGGATGGCAGGGCTGCGGGTCGGTAGACCTTGGCACCTGGCTCCTCGTGGGCCTGGTGCACATGGGCACTGGACGTGCCAGGCTCAGATATAGTAGGAAGGCAAGTGCGGGCTGCAGCGGGGCCAGGAGCTCTGGTACCCCCCTTTTCCCCTGTCCCCGTTCCTCAGGCCAGGGAGGGGTGGTGGAGGTGTGGGGTCAGCGAAGAGGGTGTGTGTCAGGCTTTATCACTGACTACAGCTGGGCCTCAGCTTTGCCTTCTGCTCAGTGGGTGAATGATTCCCCTCTCCCATCTTGTTCTGAGTACTGAGGGCCAGAAACAGGATGAATCTTTTAAAAATCAGGGGAGCAGCCAGGCATGGAGATATGGGTACTTATAATCCCAGATGTCTGCGAGGCTGAGATGAGAGGAGCACAAGCTTGAGCCCAGCTGGGGCAACTTAGTTGAGACCTGGTCTCAAAACAAAAAATTAAAGGGGGGGTGAGTAGGGATGTAGTTTAGTGTGAAGGCGTGAGGTTCAATCTCCAGTATCATAAAAAAGGAGGCAACTGGTGTGATTACCCCCCTCCCGCACCCCGCACCTGCAAAATGCCCATCTTTGGGAATCCAGGGTTTGGGAATGCTGGCTGACATTGCTGGTCTTACCAGAACCTCCCTCCCCCTCCCCCAAGCAGTCCAAGCTGGGACTTGCAAAGCCAGGCCTGGGTGGGTGGGTGGGTGGAGCTGGCTCAGCCAAGAAGTGCCTGCCTCTGATTGGACACTGGTTTCCACGGCAACCGATTGATTGCCCGAGCTGCAGACTCAAGGGGAATGAGCAATGGGCCTTCCTCCCAAGCTGGACAGCTGGGCTCAGGGCCATGGGGCCGAGGCAGCAGCGACACCTGTGTCTCTCTCTCTCCTTGGGGCTGATGGGCCCTTAGGGAATGGGGTATTTCGCTCAGTCCAGGAGCCAAGTTCCCAGGTAGTCAAGCCTGGGAAACTTGACCACCATGCTAGGAAGCATCTCTGTGATATTTGTGGGAACTAAACACATTCAGGGGGGCCAGCGTGCACCGTGGAACCAGCATAATGCAATGGGGTGCAGCTGCGAGGGCCTGGGAGTTGGTCATTGGCGAGGGAGAATGGGGGCCAGGGCGAGGGCTGAGGTCCGGGAGGATAGGATGTTTTGGGGCTATGGAGAGGGAGGTAAAATACAACTCAGGGGGGTAGAGGTGGTGGAATGGCACATGGGGCAGTCGGCCCTCGGGCTGTGATGTGGCAGCAGGAGGAACAAGGCTTGCGGTCTCTGGTTAGCCCCACAGGCCCCCTTGGGCTGCACCGGGCCTCACCCTATCCCACGCTCCTGCCTCCCCCCGCCTGTCTGGGTCTGGACAGGGGCTTCCAGGGCTGACTCTCCTTGGGCCTGGAGAGTCCCCACCTCTTGGAAGGGTGGGTGCTGCCCCCAGGCCGTGGGCACCCTGAGTGGCTCTTACCCATTTTCTCCCTGCTTGCTCCTGCCTTTTGAATTCCTTATTTCCCCTCAAACTGCCTTCTCTTCCCTGGCCTGATCCTGCCCCGGCCCCATCTCCACTGAGACCTGGATCCAGCCTGCTATGGCTCCTGCCCCAGCCCTGTCCCCATCCTGAGTGTCCTTCCAGTCCCTGCCCTACCCTCTCCAGCTCCGACCCCAGCCCTTCCCGCCCCTCCTTCAGAGTCTGTCCCCAGCTTGCCCAGGTCCTGGCTTCATTGCCATTCTGCCCATGGCAGCCTCTAGGCCGGCTGCAGACACTTGGGGAGGAGGGGGGAGATAAAGGAGAGACACAGAGGTGGGCCTGCGGGTTGGGGGGGTCTGGGTCTGTTCCCTGGGCCCCTGTCTGCAGATGGGCTCTGGCCAGGCTGGAAAGAGCCCCCCATACTGAGCCCCTGCGAGGCCCCCAGAAATCTTAGACCACAGCCTCTCTGCCCGCCCCCCTTACTCCAGGGGTGATGCAAGCCTCAGACGTCTCCACAGCAGACACGGATGGGAAATACCCTGGACCTTTGGCGGTGGGGTCTGGGGAGCCTGGGTGTAGCTGGCCAGGTTTCTGGTGCCCCTGGGTCCCCAAGGATGTCCAGGGCTCCCCCAGGCATGCATGGGATGACCCAGGAGGAAGACAGGGGGAACCACAGGGGCAGATGCTTGGGGGCGCAGGGCTGTATGGGGAATCCAGATCTGGGGATGTGGTTCCAGCCCAGGATGGAACCAGGGCCGTCTCCTAGAAGCCTTGACGGGAGCTGGGTGGATGCTCTTTACAGAAGGGAGTTGGGGGAGTTTATGAAAATTGATCCAGTGAGGGGGACGATCCCATCTGTATTTAATTGCTTCCTTCATGGATTCATTAGCTTTGAATCCTTCAACCTGGAAGGGTTGTTGTCTCTCTAGCCTCTCACCAGCTGGGAAACCCTGAACTCTTCCAGGGTCTCAGTTTCTCCATCTATAAGGTGGGGCACAGAAGAGAACCCACCTGCAGGGTGGTTTGTGAAGCCACAGTGAGGACGTGCCTGGGAATGTGTCCCTGTCCGTGACTGCCTCAGTTTCCCTCCTGCACGCCTTGTCTCTTAGCCTGGTCCCCGCCTCCCACCTCCACCTTCGCCTTCTTAATGCCAGAACGATGTCCTGGGTGTCTCCCAGCTGCGTCTGGTTTCTCGAAAGCTTTTTAAAAATGAGGCTCCCTCCGGGGCGGCGGGGGAGGTGGGGAGGGGCGCCCGCCTGCAGGGAGCTTCCCCGGTGGGCAGCCGGCGCAGCTCAGCCCTTTCGGGAGATCTGTGGCTGATTATTATGGAAATCAGGCCCTGCGGCTAGGAAGGGGAGGCGCGGGCGCGGGAGGGCGCCTGGTTCCGCTTGCCTGGGGGTGCGGGCCCCAGACCTGCTCCGCCAGCCCTGGGAGATACTGGGGGGAGGCATCGAGGCCCCTTCCCGAACAGGGCTGAGGCGCAGGGCAGCAGCAGGAAGTCTTGTGGTCGCCCTCTGCAGCCCGGACGCCCTGGCTGCTCTGGTCCACAGAACCCTGGGGCCGCGGGGCCCAAGATGCTGGGTATTTTCAGCCCAAAGAGAAGAACAGGCTGTGGGGTTCCTGCCACTTCCCCAGGAACAGACTGGGCCTGAGGAAAGGCCCTGCTCACTGAGCGTGTCCTGGGTGCGGCCGCTGTTGATCTATTTAAATCCTACCCTTGACCTGGGCAGATCTTTGCCCATTTCCTACATCAGAGAACACAGGGCCGAAGCGGAGTGGGGGGTGCTGGGGGATTTGAAGAAACACCCAAGGGGCTGGGCTGAGCCTGGTGGCTGGCTCTCCACCTGCGGCCACCCTCTCTCTGGCTGCTGGCGGAGGACCTGAGTGACCTCCCTGCGTGCCGCTCCGGACGGCCCCGTGCCTGTGGGGTGGAGTGGGGGCTGCAGATGCCATGCGTGGGGCAGGGCTGGGGGGGCTTCTCGGGAGTGTTGGAGGCCCCCAATTTCTGATTCTGCCTTATATCATGACCAGAGGGTTTGGGGTGAGCTAGGCGGGCACCCACTTCCCCTTACAGCCATCAGGGGCCAGGAAATGCCATCATTTGAAACTCAGTTCCTTTTCATTTGTCACATTCTGGGGAAGACCAGCAAGCTAAGCTTAAAAGTGATAGAGGAATAAAAACGGGAAAGGCAGGTGGATTCGGTGACTCTGGAAGCCAGACAAATGGCCCCCCTAGAATGGTGGGCAGCAGCCTGAACAAAATCTTTGCAGTGAACAAGAAAGGCTGTGGGATTTGTTATCTCCGCTCCATACGCAGCAGGTGAGGGGAAGTCGGAGAACCGCAGGTGAACCGGGCAAAGGGCAGGAGCTGATGATTCACGCTGAAAAGGAAACACGAATGCTTAACCAGCGCATGGAAATAATTCATTCCTACTCAGATCTAAAAGGAATGGAAATTTTAATAAATGCAATTCCATTCAAACGAACAAATATTTTAAAACATGAAGTTATTTAATCTACCGCTGAATAACGATCACTATCTTTAACTGAACTCATCACATACACGCCTGGCAGTCCTTTCAAAGTGCCACTGTGTTCGCTATGCCAGTCTCCACAAAGGTGCCAGTGCGCAGATGGGGAAACTGAGGCTGAGAGGTTCACCACATGTCACAGTTGTGCTCTTAGTCACACAGCTGGTGCGTGACTGAGCAGAGTCGCGTGTCGGGTTGCAAGCGGGGTTCACTTAACTGCTAAGTCAATAGTTCTCGAAATGTGGTCTCGGACCTGGGTCCATGCTAGAAATGAACTCGATGAGGCCCCGCCCCAGAACTACTGAACCTGGAAGCTCGAGGTGGCGTTCAGCCTTGTGTTCTGGTGCTTCTGATGCTGCTGGGTGGAAGCACCTCACCTGCAGCGTGTTGCTTGGGGCTGCAGGTGAGTGAGCTGAGCAGAAAGCGGGCCCCTGCCTGTGCAGTAGGCAAGCCCTGCCGGCCCAGCTGTGTCGTGTTAATAGGGACCACGGGTATTCTGAGCCTGCGGAAAGGCCAGGAGGTACACCTCTGAGAAGCCCGATGGACAAGGCTTTACTCATGGAGATGTTGAGGACAGATTTATAAACACATAAAACAGGAAGTAGTTGGAGTCTCCAGCAATAGGGGCTTGAGGGGAAACCCGAACTCATCTCTAAGATGCAGCTCTGTGGTTTAGGGAAGTGAGCCCGCGAAGCATTTGTAACACGGTACAATGAGGGCGACAACTGCTTTGCCCAGGACTTCCCCAGCATCAGCACCAGAAGTCCTAATTCCAGGAAGCTCTTTGGTCTGAGCAGACGGGGATTCTTGGTCAACCTAGCTATATAATCGGCATTGGTGCTGCACACCACGTATTTCTGTTCTCCCCTCTTGGTGGGCAGGTGGTTCACAGTACAGTGGTGGCGAGGTACTTCCTCTTTTCTTGAAGTCTGGTGGCCACGTGACTTGCTTTGTTTAGTGGAATGTGAACAGAAGCAACTCACATTCAGACAGTGGTCCAGGTAGCCCCGCCAGTGTGGCACCTGGGTCCCCTAGTGCCTGTGATGAACAGGGATCCCCCTCCAACTGTACCCCAGGCATGCGGTGTGAGCAAGACACAACCAGTTGTGTGAGAAGCCATTGGGATTCAGGAGTCATTTGTTACTGTATCATCCCCTGACCTACCCTGACTGCCCCACACGAGGACATGCGGTTCCCTGGTATGAACTGCAGACATAGGTTACAAAATTGCTTTTGCTGTATCTTTATAAAGATGTAACCCTTAAAGCATGTAGTGTGCTAGAAATATTCAAACCTACTTGTGGAGGGATTTTTGGGTTTTCTGTCCCTTGGTTGCATGGTCCAAGCTCCTGCAATGTGCATGTCTTACGACTTTCTGAATGGGGGACGTTTTATTAAAAAATAATTTCTTTAGAGCAGAGGCAGGTCCTCTCTGGGCTCGTACTTATTCGAGGAAAATCCTTTGGGCCAGGAAGGAAGAGAGTTAAGTGTTAGCCTGGGAGGATGAAAGGGGCTGGAAAGGTCACAGAGCTAATTCTTAGTTTCTGTGGAACTCCTGCCAGTTGCCAGGTCCCCTGATGATCAGACACTACTCAGTGATCTACTCTGGGCAAGTCATAAAGCTCCTGAGCCTGCACACCCTCATCTGTTGAATGGGAATAAATCTGTCTCCCTGAGGGCTGCTGGGAGGGTCAGATATGATGCAGTAGGTCCTGCTCTGTCTTCCTCGTGGACCCTGGGGCAGGACCCCTAACACCCACGAGGGTCAGCTTCCTCTTGAAGGGAGGGAAGGGGGTTGATACTGGCCAAGGAACCCCTAGATGGGTATATGAGTCAGCTTTTGCACCACTATGACAAGATATCTGACACCCACAATATAAAGGAGGAGAGGTTGACTTTGGCTCGTGGTTTCAGATGATTCAGTCCATGGGCAACTGGCTCCAAGGCAGAAGGGTGTGGTGGGGCAATGCTGGCGATCAGGAGGCAGAGACAGTGGAACTGGGCATAAGAAGACACACTTCTGGCTTGCACCCCCAGTGACTCGCCTCCAACCAGGCCCCGCCTCCCAACAGCACACTCAGCTATGAACTCATCAGTGAATGAACCTGCTGAGTATAGCACCCCATGACCCAATCACCTTCTGAAGGCCCCACTTCTGAACACGTGAGAGTTTAGGGGACACTTTGGAGCGAAACCCTAACTGTGGCACTGGAGGACCCCATGTAGAAACAAAGAGGTGGGCAAGGAGAGGAGGTGGGCTTGGAGTCTCCTTTGGAGGTGCAAGGCCAGCACCCCTGTCTTTCTGAAAGCCCGTCTTCGGGAAGCCCCGAGGTGGTCAGGGAGGCTTTATCTGTGCACCAGGCACTTTCAGGCCATGCTCCCCACTTCCTTACTGGGCACTTTGAACATGTCTGATCTCTAAGATGCCCATGTCTTGGGGTGCCAGGCGGTCTGGTTTACTTCTGTTCTCCTGGCACCCCTCTAATCCAGCATCTCGGCACTGTCGAAGGGCCTCACTGTGGCGATCATCTTGTGGTCCCCTACATCTAGGTATGTTCCAGATCAGCCAGGGTTCTTTCCCCCAGGTGCAAGGCCCTCTTCTGGGTCTCAATGGGCCTGGGTCCTTCTTCATGGGTGGGGTAACTGGTTGGCCCTAAGCATGCCAGGAGGCTGGAGGTGGCTGGCGTATTGGTAAAGGTCCAGGCATAAGTGTGCCATGATGGAGGACAGGGTGGGGGGTGTGGGTGAAAGTGCAGGGAGACCCCCAAGGTTAAGATCTCTACTGGGGGCCTGAGTTTGAGGATTTAGCTCAGTGGTACAGCCCCTGCCTGGCAAGCACAAGGCCCTGAGTTCGATCCCCAGAACCCACCCCCCAAAAGGTCTCTATCGGGGACAAAAGTGGCAGGAGCCTCAAGACCACGCCTGCTGCAGTCCCTGCCCTGCAGTTGAGTTGGGAGAAGCAGGGTTAGCTTGAGGAGGGCACAGGGACTTCTGTGACCCAGAGAAGTTTCCACCCCTTCCTCCGGGGCAGTCCCCAGTTTCCTGCCACCCCCTGCCTCTCTCGGCCTGTGTCTTTGGGTCATCAGGAGACTCTGGGGACCAGGATTGCAGGTGGAGAGTTGCTACCTATGGCCTCGAGTTGAGGAAAGGAGGCCCAGAAAGAGCAGAGCACTGGCCTCGATCCACCCAACAGGAGAAGGGGGCACGGGGCTCTGAACCCCGATATGCCCTCAAGTGGCTGGATAAGATGACGAAGGAGGGTGGGGGGAAACACACAGGAGAAGAGGGAAAAAGTGGGAAAGGCGAGAGGGAGCGGGAAGGGGTGAGGGGTACTCTCCACTGGGAGGAGGGCTCCGGAGAACGGTTCATCTCCCTGCCCCCAAACCTTCACTCCCACCTGCTGTACCAGCCTCTCCTCCTCCCGCTCATTTTTCTGTCCCTCTCCACCCTGACCCTCAGCCAGGGGCCCCCGCCTCCCGCCCCCTGCCCCCTGCTCGCTGTGGCCGCCATCCAGCAGGTCTCCTTGATCTACCCCTGCAATGGCCTGGGGAGCACCCCAAATGGGCCCAGTGTCTCTCTTGCCTGGTGCCCTCCCAGCGCCCCACTGCGGCAGCCGTCTGGGCTCCATTCCATGTCCCATCCTGCTGTTCGGGTACAGCCCCACCCCCAGGCCCACAAGCAGTTCCCACTTTCCCGCCTCCCGGAGCTAGACCGTGCTCCCCATGGCCCTGCCTCATGAGGAGGAATCTTCTCGCCCTCCTCTGTTTGCTCAGCCTCTGGCCTGTACACTCTGATTCATCGCTGCTCTCTGGAGCCCAGAGCTAGCCGGAACTCGGCCTGTCCTGGAAGCACGAGTCCTTTGCGTGCCCCGCGAGGCCCTGTGGAGTCTGGGTTTTCTCCTGGAGGGCAGTTGGTGGCTTCCAGGCAGAGGGGGCCTCAGCTTCGGGAAGGAGCCCAATGTTATGGGAACAACTGCACTAGATGGGAGGGGCATCGGGGCCAGGCTTGGTGGGCTGGGCCTCCCTGGTGGACTCAGGTCCAGAGAGGGTCAGCCACTCATCCAGGATCACACAGCAATTGGGGGTGGGTCAAGATTACAACCCAGCTGCGTCCAGCCCCGAGGTTTCATTTTTCAGCCCCCTGGGTGGTGGGGTCTGGGGGGACTCGGGCGGTGCAGGCTGGAGAAGGCCGATCCTCCCATTGAAGGAAGCAGGGCAAGGCTGGCGGTGCCCTGGTGGGAGGTGGCCTGCCTTTTGATTCTTTGATGCTCATACTTGTGAACCCCTGGGGGACGCCTGAGTCATCGCTGAGCCGGAAAACATATTTAGCTCCTTTTGTCGCCCCTAATAAATCAATTTCTCCAGGTCTCTCACACCTGCTTCCGACTCGGGACTGCCTGCCCCCCATCTCCTGTCCCCTGGCACAGGCCCCCAACTCGTCCCCTCCTCCCAGGGCCCCTGTGCTGGCAGGGACCCTGGTGCTGCTCTGGCCTCTACACAACAGCTGTTGCTGGGTCCCCTAGAGCTTCCTGTGGTCAGAGTTGGGGCTCAGAGATGCGGGCGTCATGGCGCCATCCTCACAGCCCAGCCCTGCCGGAGCCCAGACCCGCTCTACCTCGCATCCTCGTGGCTCCTGTGTTGGTGTGTGTGTGTGTGGGCCCAGAAATCCCGGCCTTGTGCTGCACCCGCATCCTGTCTCACAGGCCCCACTGGCTGAAAGGCCTACTCCTCCACTGGCCTTGCCTCCGGGTGCTTCTCCCAAGAAGCCTTCTGGGGTTTCCTTCTCCTCACCCCAGTTTCTCCTTCCTCCAGTGGGCGTCTGCTTCGTCATGACAGTGCACATAATCTGTCTGTGATAATAATAATAAACTCCAAGCAGCCACGCAATGCTGTTCTGGGCATTCCACATATAGTCAGTGATCCCCATTTTACAGATGGGAAGGTGGAGGCCCAGAGCACTCCGTAAACCCGCTTAGGGCTCAGGGTGGAGCTGGGCATTGAACCCAAGCCTCCTGGGTGGCCCTCACTGCTGCCCCCTGTGGCCTCTCACCGTAAGTGGCTCTCGTGGCTCCCGCTCATCTTCCCGGGCCGGAGCTGCTCAGTCCTGGGCCCAGACCCTCAGCCTGAGGAAGGCTCCGTCAGAGGTTCGCGCCGGGCCCTCTGCAGGCCCCTGGGAGAGTCACCGCAGGGGGCGCGGCAGAGGGCGGGCGAGACTGTTTACTGCTCCGGCCCGGACGGGGCCAGGAGGGGGCTCGCCCTGGGCGGTCCCCGGGCCTCTGCCAAGCCCGCAGGCCCCGGCGGGCCGGGCGTCCCAGGCAGGATCACCGGCCGGGGCTGGGTGGGCAGAGCCCTCTGCCGGGGCCGGGCGGGGCCCCAGCGCTACGGCCGCCGGAGCGCTCATCCGCGTGTGCCGCGCGCCCCCTGCTGTCCAGAGTGAGGAGTGCGGGATGGCTCGAGGCGGGCACAGGCTGCCTGGCCCAGGCCTGGGCCGGCCGGTGGGAGCGGGACCCTCCGGTTCCAGAGAGGCGTGCGACCCTGCCGGCCGCCCCAGCCCTGTCCCCAGGTCCTGGAGCAACCGCAGCAGCGTGCCCGCAGCCCCTGGACCCGCAGACCCGTGCGCCTGCTGGTGCTGCGGCCCCGGGACCCTTTATCGGTTGACATCAGGCCAACCAACAACTGCTGGGCACCTGCTGTGTGCTAGGCACAGAGTGGGGCAGTGAGACCTGGCGGGAGGCAGGTATGAGGTGGGCTCAACACATGCAGCGCGTGTCCTTTCCCAGCCAGGCTGCACCCTGGGTGGCCACCTCCGGGGAGCCTCCCATCCCCCTCTGTCCTCCCCAACAGCACCTGTCAGCTTGGCTGGACTGGTCGTCCACATCCAGCTCCCCCACCAGACCCGAGCTCCTTTCAGGGGTAAGGCTGTGTGCTGACTACCTTTGGGCCTTGGGCTCTGTACAGGGGGCCGGGCACACAGTAGATGCTCAGTAAACATGGACCAGAGGCAGGAACATGTAGGAGAGTTGGCCAGTGAGGCTTCTTGGGGTCTTTGAAGAGCAATGGGATTTCAGGCCGGGGGCTGGGGTAGGACCTCGGAGGTGCCCTCTTAACTTTGGAACTTTTCCTAGCTGTAGACATCGCTGCCTGCTGGAGAATTCTTTGCCCATTCCCTAGGTGTGGCAGAAGGAGCTGGACTGTGTCCCTGCCCGAGGGAGCCCTGCCGGCATCCAGCCCCTGGGGACTTCTGCCCAGTGTGGCACCCCAGTGTCCTGAGGATGAGGTGCCAGGGCCCTCTGAGTGCCCGCCTGCCCTGTCTGGGGAAGGGACAAGGGTGAGGGACAGGGGGGCGAAGGATGACTCCTCCCTCACGAGTTGGAACATGAACTTTATTCCGTCTTCTGAGTGAATTGCTGAACAGCTGCTCCTGTCAGCCCCAGGCCTCAAGGATGGGGAGGGACCAGAGACGGGGGGCACACAGCCATGTGTGCCAGGGCCAGGAGAGGACCTCAGATGGCCCAGCCTCCAGCCCTGAGCTCCTCCCGTGACCCTGGTGCCCCATTCATGGGCCAAACGGTGTAAAAAGGCCTCCTCCTGCAGATGCCCAAGCTGGGCCTCATCCAGAGCAGTATGGCCACCAGGTGCTTGCACACCCCTGGAGACAGGGGTCTCACCTCCTGAGAGGTGGCGTCTCCAATCTGACCCTGTGAAGTGTGCTTGTGTGTGTGGGGGCAGAAGGGAGGGCGGTTGCCTGGCAACCTGCTGCTCCCCCTGGAGAATTAGCCTGCTACTCTCGATCCGTGAGGCAGAGGCACTTCCTGCCGGCCAGCCAAGGAATAATCTCCCGGGGCTCCCTGGGCTCCCTGGGCTCCCTGGGCCCGGGCGCGAGGGTGTGAGACGAGTGTCTGAGAAGTGGGGGCTCCCGGAGCTGGAGGTGCCTATGGTCCAGGATGGGGCAACGCTGTGACACGGCTGCAGAGGCCTGGGGTGCTGGGCCAGACACTGCCCTCGCCACCCTGGGGCCACCGGCCATGGTCCGGCATGGAAGCCCTGGGCGAGGTGTCCCTGAGCCCCATGTCCTTCGCTGGCTCGGCGCTGGCCTCCACACAGCGGCCAGAGAGTCTGAGGCTGTGGGCCGGGCTCCCAGTGTCCTCTGCGTCCTGGCCCTGGGTCTGTGTGGAGCTCTGCTCCGGCGGGGAAGGCCGAGCCCGGTCTGGGGTGCTCACGGAGACACCCTGAGCAGGAGGGGGAGCCTGGCTGAGGGTAGGGAGCCCCAGGGACCTCAGGGCCTCCTGCAGGAGGGTGGATGGCATCTCTGAGGATAAAGGGCCCAAAAGAGACGCGGTTCTGGTTTCTCCTCCTCAGCGCCTCTCATCTCTACTGCCTGGACCTGAGCGGGAAGGGCCGCTGCTCTGCCGCCCCTCACAGTCAGCTCAGGGCGATGGAGTCTGCAACCAGGAAACTCGGGGGGAGGTCTCTCGGTGCCACCTCCCCGGGGCTTCACTGCTTGCTGGCGATCTTCTTCTTCCGGGCAGAGACCAGGTCGTAGAAGGGGACCCGGGTGATGCTGGCCCTGCAGTGACAGCAGAGGACAATGAGAATCTGGACCTGAGCTATGGCCAAGGAGTCAGGGATCCTGGGGCTTGTGGCTGGCGGTGTGGGGTTCCCTGGGAGGTGACCCCAGCAAGGGCCATAGCCAGCATCCCACGGCAGAGCTGCATGTCAGGAATCTGCCCCAAAGTGTCCCTGAACCCTTTTCTAGCTCCCCCAGGAGACTCTCAGGAGGAGGAAGAGAGCCTGGGTGCTGCCAAAGACCTGCTTATGGGGCCCAGCTCTGCCCCTCGCTGCCTGTACGGCCCTGGATAAGTTTCTAGCCTCTCTGGGCCTCAGTTTCTCCATTTGCAAAATGGAGATGAAAAGGACTCTGGCCTGGTAACCTCACAGGCCTGCTTCAAGGCCCAGTCAAAAGATTTTGCAAGTCCCTGACTACTCCAGCCAACAGGTCTCAGCTGCACCAATGTCAGGCCCAGAGTCCGATTTCCATCTTGTCCCCACCAGGCTCCTGTGTCCCGCCTTTCTCCCACCAGTGGCCACATCAGCCTCCCTTGACTGGGCTGTGGTGATGCGATTTGTTTCTCTGTTTCGGGGCTGGGCTCCACACTGTGGCTTTCCTCACCCGGACACGCCCTGCCCTGTTCAGCAGCCTTCAGCTCCCCAGGGCTGGAGAGGGCCCAGAGCTGGGCGGCTTTCCGGCAACTTGCTCCCTCCAGCCCCTCAAGTTGGTCCCTCCCTCCTGTTTCCTGGGCCTGGTGCCATGCCTGGTTCTCGGGACGCAGAGACAAGATACGCGTGGAAGGGACGGTCATCCTGGAAGTGGAGACCCCAAACAGGCAGGGGCCCCGGGACAGACAGGAGCTGCCCCCAAGCCGCCACTCGTACCGGATGGCCTCGATCCACTGGTCGCGCTCCTTGGCGCTGGCGGCAGAGATCCGGTAGGACTCGTGCTTGCCCTCCACCACCCGGCCGTCGCCATCCGTCTTGCAGGCCTTGATTCTCTGGCCTGGGCAGCCGGGATTGTAGAGTTCCAGGCAGAACTGGGGGAGGGGTGGGGGGGGCAGGCACCTTCAGGGGACCCGACACCGGGGCCAGGCGGGTGCTCCCGTGACCCCCCAGGAGAATGTGCCCCACCGCGACAGGCACAGGGGCCGGGACCCAGCCCTTTGGACGGCACTGAGCGCCCCCGGGTCCACGGCCCCAGGAAGGAGCACTCGGAGGCCCCGCCCCCAGCTCCCCCTTGAAGACTGGGGTGCCCCACGCAACACGTACTGGCTTCTTGGGGTCATCCACCTTCTGCACGGAGAGGTTCTCCAAGGGGATGATCCCCCGAGGCTCCTTGTCCTAGGGGAGGAAAAGAAAGGGGCAGGGTTGGCCAACGGAACCTTGAGGCTGGGGACAGGAACTAGGTTTGGGGCTCCCCAGGCCCAGAGAAGGGGGGGCCATCTTCCCAGACTCTGCCCAGCCACGGAGGGGAGCAGTGGAGAGAGACCCAGTCTTTGGCTCAGACCCGCCTCCTCTTTGACCTCAGTTTTCTTCCTCTGTAAAATGGGCACAGTGGCAGAGGCATGCTGGCCCATCTCAGAGGGTCCTGCGCTCTGCTGGCCGACTGCCCGGTGGGGGTTGGGGCGAGCGGTGTAGGGGTGGCGATGGCTCACAGTGGTGAACTCGAAGTAGTAGAGGCAGTTGTCAGTGAGGATGAACCAGCGCCGTTTCCACGTCTTCACGCGGCCCCCTGAGGCAGGTGGACAGCACGGCTGGTCAGCCCTCCTGGACCCGGAGGCCCCTCCCGCACCGACGCCGTGCCCCTGCGCACCCGCAGCCAGCCCGCTCCCCCGCCCTGCGCGAAGCACCGCGTCTTTCACTCGCCAGGCAGGGTGCTAGTGGACTTAAAAAACACTCACTTCGGGGCTGGGGATTTAGCTCAGTGGTTAAAGCGCTTGCCTTGCAAGCACAAGGACCCGAGTTTGATCCCCAGCACCAAAAAAACAACAAAAAAAAAACCACTCACTTCTCAGTCCCAAGGAGGTTGACTCCCATTTACAGACGCGGAGAGCTGGGCTTCCCCCCAATTCTGGAGTCCCAGCTCTTGGTGGTTTCACTACCGTTCCAGTCTCCCGGGGCCCTTTGTCCCTGTTTTCCAGCTGCAGAGACTTGGGCCAGGAAGCCTGACTGCCAGCGCACGGCGAAGGAGCACGTGACGCAGGGCCCAGCGTAGCTGCTTGGGCTGTGCCGGGCTGGAGGCTGCCTGGCCGAGACCTGCCGGACACCAGGTGTCCCTTCCCTGCTTTGGAAGGCCGCCATCCTGGCTGCTGATCCCGCTGGGGGTTTTGGGGGGGGGTGTAGGAACCAGGGGCAGGAGGCTGGCTACACCCTGCAGTGCTGCCACCACCACACCCATTACAGCTGCCACCTCGTCCCTGCCATGGCGCTCCAAGCCACATCCTGTTACACTCCCTCCTCCTCAGGACGCCTGGCCCACTGCAGCCCCAAGTCTGCCACTCACTGGCCCTGCGGCCCTGGGCAGGCGCCCCACCCTTGCTGAGCCTTGGCTTCTGCAGAAAGGCCACCCAAAAGCTGGGCTGTGGGGACCCAGCACCCCGCCCTTGCTTAGGAGGCCCTGACCAACTGGTGCCTCCACTGAGACCCCTCTCCGCACCCCTCAGACCTGTGTGTAGGCCCCTCTTCCTTCCGCCCCTGCAGCTCAGCCTCCCCACGCTGCTTCGCTCCTGGCCAGTGGTGGCGAAGCTATAGCACACGTGCTGCAGTGGGCTGCTAGCCTCGAAAGCTCAGAAAGCTTCGCCAGCACTGCCTGGGACCGATGAGTGGAGGGACGGATGGGTGGATGGACAGGAGGACACATGAATGGAAGGATGGAGCAGGCCGACCACTGTGCTGCGGTTCACCAGATCCAGGGCTGCTGCCATCTGACCCCTGAGGCTGCGTGTGAGCATGTATTCAAGTGTCAGCCACGAGCCTCTGAGTGCCTGAGTGTGCACGTGGGTTAGGGTGTGTGCACGAGTGCGCACATGCGTTGGAGCGTGTGCGCGAGCATGCTGTAGGCGTCCGGGCGCCCGCATCGGGACATGCACGCGTGGGCCGCTCACCCAGCTTGAGCAGCCAGCCCTCGCGGTCCGGGTTGAAGAAAGTGTAGGTGAGGTCGCTGCCATCGTCCTCGGGGATGGAGAAGGGTTCGCTCTTGATGCTGTCGAAGAGGTTCTGCAAGGGTGCGAGGAGGAAGGACCTGGGGCGGCGGCCGGGGGAGGGGGCCAGTCCCCTCCTGTCGTGCAAACCCTTCACTCCCAGCTGCTCCCCGGCGTGAGGGCCCGCGTCTCCCCTTCCGTCCTGGGCCTGGCCGTGCGGGAGCTGACCCGTGTGGTGCACGTGAGCTCCGGGCATGGCAGCCAGCCTGAGGATCGCCTAGGACAGTCCCTCCTCCTGCTTCAGGGAGCAGCTGAGCCCTTCATATGCACGCAGGATTGGGGACGCAGGGACTCCTGGGACAGAGCGTATCGACTCCGCCAGGTGAGCTGCCTGGCGGAAGGGGAGGCCCCAGGAGGTGCTGACTATGCCCTCCTGGGCCCCTTTCCCGCACAGCTCTGTCTGGATGGGCTCTGATTGCAGGGATGGGGCGTTGGGGTCCCTGAGAACAGACTTCAGGTCCCCATGGAGGACTCTGATGAAGTATGGCAGGTACAGCCTTGTAGGGAATGAGCTCTCTGTCCCAGAGGTATGCAAGCCAGGGCTGGGGCTCCTTGCGGCAGGGTGCAGATGCTGCCCCGGATGCCCCTGCGTGTTTGGAATGTCCTGCCTCGAGGCATTGATTGGGTTCCGAGAGCAACCTTCCTGGATTTCCGGGCTTTGGAGGAACACTGTAAACTGCTTGGTTCTGCTTGTTAAATCAGACAGGACTCTGAGGTGAAGAAACCGCTTCCTCCCTTTGTGTCTGTGTGGGCTGCTAACGGTTTCCTTGAGATTTTCAATGGAAAATTTCACAAGTCTCTTGTTCCATTCTCCCCAAGTTTGAGAAGAGATGCATGCTGGTTGTTTACATCGGAGAGCTTGGGGGTTTGGGAGCGGGGTGCGGGCTGAAAGCGGCCTTCCCTGGACTCTGGGGGCTCGGCGAGGCCCCGGCCCGGCTGTGGTGGTGGTGCGGAAGCAGGGACCTGTGTCTCCTGTGAGACCCGCCACCGCCAGACTCGGCCTCCCCTGGGAATTCGGGTGGCGCCGGCTGGCAGAGGAAGGCTCACTGTTGGGGAGGCCCGAGGGGGCGGGAGAGCGGGGTGGGGCGGCCTCCACCAAACCCACAGAAGGCCCTGCAGCCTCTGCGGTCACCATATCAGCTTGCACGTTCTGCCCCCACAAAGAAACAGCTCAGCTCACCCACGCTTCCGGTACCTTGTAAACACCCCCGTCTCTGTTGTCACCGGCCCTGTGGTGCCCTTGTCTGGGTAGAGGTGCAGAAAAGCTGTGGCCCTTCCCGGAGCGCTGCCGGCCCGCACCTGCCCACCCCCCACGTCTGCAGGGTCACCTCTCCTCTAGCTCTGGAGCAGGGTGTTTGGAGGGGTTAGCACCCCTGGGTTCCAGGAGGGGGAGAGGATGACTCACATTCGGCTGAGCTGAGCCTGTCACCCGCCTGGCGCAACGACTGGTTCAGGCAGGCGCATGTGACCCAGGCAGTAAAGTCAGTTCTGGGACTGGAGCTGAAGCTGCCCAGAGGGAGGCTGCTAACTGGCCGGAAGCCCCTAGCGCCCTCCCCCCGCCCCGCCCGCCGCCCTCTGCCACACTCGGGTGGAGCCTGCTTAGGAGAAGGCTGGCTCGCAAGAGAGGGACACTGGGGGGGCCCCGGATGGGGTGCTGGGGCCCCCGAGGGCCTAGATCTGGCCGAGCCCAAAGCCCGCAATCGAAAGGCGATGGGTGCCTCACATTTTTAGTGCCGTGAGTTCAGCTGATTTGGAAGTAACTGGCTGCTGGGAAGCACCAAGTCCTCTGCCCCCAAAGCTGGCCTTCCCTTCTCTGCAGAAGGGGGGCTGCAGAGGCAGACGTGGGTGTGCCTCCGGCCTCTTCACGAGCGGGTGCCCTCTGACCTGCTGCATCTCTTGGAGCCCAACATCTTAGCTGTACATTGGGGACGGGGGACTTGAGAACACATAGTGCCTAGAACTGTGCCTGGTACTCAGGATGCTCTGACAGGAGAGGTCTGGACAGGGACCCAGGGGGTCCAGGGCTGAGAGACTTGGCCCCTATCTGGGCCTCAGTTTCTCCATCTGTACTGCCAGAGTGGGTGGAGTGCCTGGTCTCTTTGCCATCCTCCCTGCCTGCCCAGTGCCCACCCTCTGCTTCTCGGGAAGACACTCAGTTGGAGTCATCAGTCCACTGTACAGATGAGGAGACGGAGGACAGGGCCCAAGTCACGCCACCAAGGGCAGAGCTGGCACTGATCTCCCAGCCCTGCCCCTTTGCCTGGAGCACCCACACTCTCTGCCTCCCACTGGATCGGCCAGGGTGGAACTGGCCCCAGGCACCTGTCCCCCTGCCACCGCCACACTCCTCAAAGCCTATCTCATCCTGTGTGCTGTTGGGGCGATCTCTGTTTAGGTCACATCTGTACATTTAATATTGTATGTGGGACCATGGGAAAGCTGTGTGTTCCCCCAGCGAGGCCCAGGTGGGGTCTCTTCATGGGGAGCCCCCCACCCCCACTTTACTGATAGGAGGGGGAGGCCCAGAGGGAAGGGGAGAGGGACCCAAGTCCTGGAGCCACTTGCGAAGCTCTTGAGTGGTGCGGACCAGTCCTGTGTGCTCACTGGTGAGGCCTCTCCCCTACCCAGGCGCTGTGCTGGGTGCATTTCCACACTGACCCCGCAGTGGGCTAAGGGAACTCGAGCCTCCCACTGGGGTCTCGGCCAGAGAGAGGGGTGGCGGGCGGTGGTGGCTGGGACCTGGCTCTGCCTTCTTCCCTCTGTGCTGCCTCTCTGGGCTGCCGGGGGTGGGGGTGGGGCTAATGGCCCTTGCAGACCCCTCCCTCCCAGGCAGAGTCCGTGGTTAAATTGAGATAATAAGCCAAGCCCCGCGAGAAGAAAGTTCCCGGCTCCATGCACATGCGAGTGCTGTTATTACAAAAGGCTCGAGGTGGAAATGAGGGGGAGTGAGATGCCAAGCGGGCTGCTGGCAACTGGCGGAGGGGACGCGGCACCTGGAGAGACCTGCCATTGCCAGGGATGGGGGCTGCGACTCACACCTTTGGCCAGTGCCAAGGTCGGGGAGTGTCCAGTGCTGGCCACAGACCAGTGAGGACCCGGCTGTCCAAGCTTATTCTGCCGCAGCCTTTCACCAAGCGTGGCTGGTCTCGGTACTAATTGTTAATCAAGCCACCGTGCAGAGCCCGCATTACAGACTTGGTACGGGCTGTGCCCTTCACCCTGGTAAAATTACGACTCTCAGTGGCCTGTGACACAGGCCTGCTTGTCTCCGCCCCCAGTGGCGGGAACAGTGGCTTGGACACCAGTGAGTCATTCCCAAGGTCACTCTGTGGGCAGGCGGGGGCTGTGGGACTGAGCAAGGCCCTGGCTGCCCCCAATCCCTCGCTCTGTGCTGTGGCCCCACAGTGACAAAAGTCCTCCTCTGGAGCTGAGGCGACCGTGGGGTAGAGGAAGGGGCTGGAACCAGTCCAGACCCAGGTCCCTGCCCTGACCACTGAGGTGGGATGGGGCCGTCCGTGTCCCCGTGGGCTCTGACCGGGATGCGGTACAGTTGAGCTCAGACGTCCTCCGCCCTTGAAGGGACCTGGTAGCTCACATGGCCGGGACAGGATCTGCACATCTCTCCCTGGCTCCATCCCGTTCTGAGCGTCATTCAGAGGCCCAGACACTCTGGCCCCCTCGTCCCAGCCAGCCATGCTACCCGCCAGGCCCAGGTGGGGTTCTGGCCACATCCTGTCTCTGGAGTGCCCTTTCCTGGCTCGTCCTCTGGACCATTCCCCTCCGGAAGTCACCTCCTCTCTGGATTGCCAGTGGGATATTAACCCTTCACCACAGATCCCTCCTCCTCCAAGGAGTCTTCCAGGATGGCACCTTCCCCTTCCCCAGGAGCATGACAGCCGCTGCCCCGCAGTCTGTGTGGTACTAGTGACCCAGTTTTGTCATTTGCACAGGATCACCTTCCCGCGAGACCCTGAGCTTGGGCAGGGCAGGTCCTGGCGCCAGGCGCGGCCTGCAGCAGTTTTGGGAAGGGGGACTTTAGATGAAGGCGCATGGGTCCGTCCACCTGAGGACAGTTGCCCTGCGCCCAGTCGCCTAGGGACTGGTCCTCCTGGCCACTCGCCCACCCTCCCGGGTGGTGCTGTGCCCCCTTACCCGCAGCTGCTCCTCCGGCAGGTCCCCGCCGTCGTTGATGCCCCGGTTCATGGACACAAAGCGCTCGAAGGGCGGCCTGTCACGCACGTTGGGGTTGTGGAGGCTGGTGTTCAGCATGATGACGGAGAAGGATAGCACGTAGCAGGTGTCTGCGGGACCGGGCCGGGTCACAGGCCTGGCAGGCCGCGCTCTCCTCCTCTGTCCAGCCCTCTCAAGCCCTCTGTGGGCCCTTCGTGGGATGGCCCAGCTCTGTGTGACCTTGGCAAGTACCCAGCGCCCTCGACCTACAGCTTCCCTGTCTGAGTTCCGGAGGTTCGGCTCTGCGGTGGCTCCGTGCTCTAGAACATCAGCAAGCCCCCGCTGATAACCGCAGCACCTCCCAGGGACAAAGTCTGATGATCCCCACCTCGCCCCAGGAGGCAGCTCCCCCTATTTCACAGATGAGGAAACTGAGGCACAACGAGGTCAGGTTACCCAAGGTCACAAAATTAAGAGCCGATTGGACCGTGATTGCCACCCAATGCTTTGAAAATTCCTTCCTCCCCGCCCATCAGTGGCTGTTGAGTACTGCACCGTGCCGGGCTGAGTCCCTAGTGACGTAGTCTGACCTGGTCCCTGCTCTTGCGGGATGTTTATAGGTAACACAGAAGTGCTGGGAGGGCAGCCTTTGTTCCCTCGGACGAGGCCAAGGGGCACTGCACCCACAGATGTCCCTCCACTCTGGGTCTGGATTCTGTGTCTCCAGAAAGGACGAGGCTACACTGACTCCAGGGACGAATGTGGGCATTCAGTGACCTTGACCCAAGCACACGGTGACCCTGTGGCCATACACCTCAGCGGCCCAGGACGGTTCCATGAAGGGGGAAGGTGGCCATTAGGGTTCCATCTCTAGATCCAGAGAGGGGGGCCAGGGCAGGGCAGGCGGGCCGTAGCGGCCCCTGGCTGGGTGGGCATTTGGTTAGCCGCGGAACACTGAGCTTTGCAGATCGCCTGTGCCCCCGGTTTCTTACACCCTGCCCTGCGTTTGCATGCTTCTGAGCCTTTGTTTAAACTGAAACTCTAGTCAAAAATATTCTGGAGAACTTGTGTTCATTCATCGAAATCCTATTCGGACTTAACTGCCTCGGAGAATTCATTCTGGGCATGCCGACTGCCCTGTCCTTGTTCTCAGACAGGGCTGCTGCTTCTTTGGCACCTTGTGCCATTGTTCCCTGCCGCCTCTCCCCATGACCACATCCCCGCGGCCACGCCCCCCGGCCACACCCCGACCACGCCCCTCCACGCCCACCCACGCCCCCGACCACGCCCCCAGGCAGTTCTGCTAGGTAAGCATGCAGCAGAGGGCCTGCCACGGAGGTGGCTCTCAAGGAGGGCAGGCAGGCCTGGGTTCCAGGATCTGGGGTCTCGAAAAAGGCTGTGGGGCGGAGGGTGGCTGTGCCGAGGGGTCGCACCTGTGGACCGGAAGACGCCCGGGTTGCAGAGGCAGTAGCGGGCAGCGAAGGCTTCCATCATGCGGTCGATCTTCTGGGCCTCACCTGGCAGCCGGAAGGTCCACAAGAACTGCCTGGGAGGGGAGCGGGTGGTGGGCAGAGAGGGGACGGCCACCCTGAATTGAGCCCGGGGACAGGAGGGGTGCGTACGTGCATGCAGTGAGAAGTGCTGACGTTGCCCCGACTGTGGCCCGTTTGCCTGGCTCGAGAGGTGCTGGGGCCCCCAGCCTGCCACTGAGTCCCCGGACCTGGCTTTGCAGCCTTGGACAAATGCCGTCCCCTGGCTGGGCCTCTGTTCTTGGAAACTAAGCCTCCCTCCTGTGCCGGAAGCCTGTGATTGCAGGGGAAGTTCCCTGAGGCCAGGGGCTGTGCCTGCTTCTAGCGGGAGACGCCTAAGCCATCTACTCCTTTCCTTTAAAGACTACAGGAGCTGGAGGGTGCTGGGTTCTTCCTTGCAAACTCCTACTCATTCTTCAAAACCCAGATCAAGTGCCCCTTCTCGGGAGCTGACTTTCAGCAGCAGCAAGTCTCCCTTAGTACTTCCTGTGAGCCTGTTCCAAGGGCTTTCTCATTTAGTCCTGACAACCTTACGAAGGTGATACAGTTATTATGCCCACTTTACAGATAAAGAAACTGGGTCACAGAACATTTCTTTTTGGTAACTTGCTCGCGATCACACAGGCAGAGTGGCAGAGCTGGCGCCTGACCTGGTCGGTCTGGCTCCAGAGTTCGTGCTCTGAACTCTGTGCCTGACGCTTCCCACAGAGGTGAAAATACAAATAGCAACGGCTGTATCCTGACCAGAGAGTGCCGAGTGCCAGGCATACTGGGACATATTGCTTAAATAAGACTATCCCTGATCCAAAACGCAGCGGGATTGCATGGTGAAGTCATTTGACCCGTCTCTGTAGCTCTACAAACCCAACCCCTTTCTAACAGCAGCCAGGCCCTGGCGGGGCGCTTCTGGCCACCACCCTGCATACCCTCAGCCCCAGGTGAAGAGCCATCGCAAGGGCTTCTGGCCTCTTCCTGCCTCCGCCCAATCCTCTACGTAGGCCACTGTCTCCGGGGACCCCAGCGCCCCCACGCCCCAGCTCCCAGCTCCCAGCTCCCAGCTCCCAGCTCCCAGCTCTTAGTCTTCCAGGGCTGGCCTGCCTGCCTCTCACCTGAGAGCCTGGACAAGGTTGAGGTTTGCGAACTCGTGGCAGTCCACGAAGGCCTGGAGGACCTGCAGGTTGAGGGTGTCCCTGGGGAGAGGGTGTCCGCACTTGGGAACTTGCTGGCGCCCCCCACCCCGCTCCTGGTGCATGTGTGCACCGTCCAGCTCCGCTTCCCCCAGCTCTACCCTCCTGCCCTCCTGTCCTCCTGCCCCAGGTCCACCCTGTGGACTCAGGCCGCTCCTCCATCCAGACCTCCTGTGGGCAGCACAGCGCTGTAAGGATGAGCGGCGCCCACTGGTGTCTGTCCCCCCTGGGCAGGACCCGCTGTCCTGGAATCAGGACTTCATGGATGAGGGTGCCTGAGTGGAGGGCGTGAGCAGCCCCCGAGCTCTACAAGTGATGACTCCCTCATCGGTCTCTCTCACACTCCCACTTCCGGCCGCCCTGCACCGCCCTCACCTCTCCCCCAGGTAGGTGCCGATGGCCATCTTGTTGAGGCCCTCGCCCTTGTACAGGAACTGGGCGATGTCCTGGGCGCTGGGTGTCAGCAGCTTGTGCTCAGTGAGATACTGGATGCCCTGGGGGGACAGAGCCTGTGGCAGCCCCCGCCAGCAGCAGGCCGGGAGGAGGAGGTGAGCAGGGAGGGAGAGGGGGGCCCCTTGTTCTGGCGCAGCACAGCCTGTTCTGGCAATTTGTCTCTCCTTCACAGGAAGTGCCTTTGTTAAGGGGTGAGCTCCCCATCCCTGGAGGCGTGCAACTTCCTGCAACCAACCAGGTTCATGCCAGTTGCTCCCCGGGGTCTCCTTCAGTCTGGCAGTCTTTGATTATATGCTCCAACAATTCTATGCATTCATAATTGTATGCATTCATAATTCTAAGATTCAGCCTTCTTTTTTTGTTCCCTGAAAACTTACATTATTTAAAAATAGTGTTTCACTTTGTCACAGGAGTAATCCATGTCCATTATATGAAAGTTGGAGAGAAAAAGAGCTAAATCAAAAAGGCAGGAAATAGCCCAAGTCCGCCGGAGCCTGCCGCGTCTGACTTCCGGGGTCTGGGGCCAGTCCTTCTCCTCTGGACGGGGCAGCAGGTTGGGCTGTCTGAGAATTGTGTGGGTGTGTGGATGGGGCAGGGCCCCAGAGCTGTGACTGTGATGGTGGACACGGAGTCACTCTGGGCTGGGCTGGGGGCAGGCGGGACATTGCAGGAGACCCAAGACTGGCACTTGCACTGGCTGCCCTGGCCCCACCCTGGAGTGCTGTCAGGCGACTTCCTGCTATCTGTCCCCTCAGGTCAGGGCGCCCAGGGCCAGCTGGCTGTGAGGGTGGCACAGGGCTTGCTCTGAGGCCCTGGGGGAGAGGGAGCCTCCATGTTGGCCGGGGGTGGTGTTAGGACCCCAAGACAGGCTCCTTCCAGCCCAGGGCAGGCGAACATCTTTGGGGACTGAGCCCCAGATCTAAGAGTCCTGCTGGGCAAAGAGGGGAAGGAGAGGATGCGGGGATAGTGCCTGGGGTGTGGCCCCCCACCCTGTCCCCTGCTGACCTTCACGGGGTCCATGTTGAACTTCTTGCGCCCAATACACAGCTCCTTCTCCCTCTGCGCCATCCGACTGTGAACATGAGGGTGTCAGTGGGCTGATTGGGGACCCTGTGACACCCCCTCCCCAGGGTCCTTCCGGGGAGCCATATGCCCTGGGGCTGCAGGTGAGGTGAGGGGCACACAGGCCCTGAAGCTGCTCCTAGGTGTAAATCCCAGCCAGCCACCAGGGGGAAGCTGCTTCAGGAGTCACTCCCTCCCTCCAGGCCTCCCCTCACCTGTCCTCTGGGCCTCCCCTCACCCGTCCTCCGGGCCTCCCCTCACCCGTCCTCCGGGCCTCCCCTCACCCGCCCTCCGGGTCTCCCCTCACCCGTCCTCCGGGCCTCCCCTCACTCGTCCTCCGGGCCTCCCCTCACCTGTCCTCCGTGCTCTCGAAGCAGTCGATCTGGGCAAACACCTCCGAGATCTCATCTTTCAGCTTCTGTGGGTTGGAGTCGGGGTCAGGCCCAAGGTCAGGCCTTCTGTGCAGAGACTCCTGCCTCTGGGGTGACCGGGCCGGCCCCTCTCCCTTCCCCCGTCTGTGGACACTCCTCAGAGGACGGCCCCTCCGCAGCGTCTCCGGCCTCCAAGTCCCACGAACTTGCCTCTGCACTCATCTTTGAGCCCCACCATCGCCTTCTCCTTTGCCAGCGTGGCTATCTCTTCCCCCTGCTTCTGGGACGTCTCCTGCCTGTTGCCGCACCCTCCTCCACCTGCCGGTGGCCTCGCCGCACTCGGCTTGGAGCTTGCCCTTCCCTGGCTCCCTGTCGCCTCCCGGATTCCCCCCCAGGACCGCCCCCTCTCCTCCTGGCTTCATTCTGGGCTCTGTCCCTCCTCCGTCTCAGCGCCCACCACCTGCCAGGCACGGCAGGCCACCAGGGTGCAGGGCGCGGGCCTTCTTCTCAGGGACTTTGCAGTTCAGTGGAATGTGCCAAAGGGGACACCGAGGCACAGAGAGATGAAGTGATGTGGCCACAGTCTAACTCTAAACTGTGCTCCTCAGCTCCACACCAAGCCCTCATCACCGTGACCCTGGCGCAGGAGAACCCCTACTCTTCCCCCTCCAGCCACAACGCTGGGCAGATGGGGAGGCAGGCGGCTGGTCCACACCCCAGCTAGTGACACGTGAGCACCCGGCAAGTACCCCCAGGGAGTCGCCCCAAGATCTGTGAGGTGCTGGGCTCGGGCTGCTCCTGGGGGCTTCTCTTGGGACTCAGCACCCTTCTCAGAGCCCGGGCAGCTCCTGTCCACGAGTGATCCCCACAGATAAAGTGGGAACTCGCTCACAAGTATGAACTGAATGCCTGCGTGCGCCAACAAAGGGCTGATCCGGCAGGCTGGGGCTCTGCCTTCACGGAGCCCATCGTCTGCTGGGGCTGGGACTGTGGAGCCACGAGGCTAAGGAAAGGATGATGCGTAAAATGATCAGAGCAGTTGTACAGAAAGAGATACACCTAGAAAGGTGCTCAGTGAAAATACTGTCTTAGAAGGGTGCTAAGAGTCAGCTTAGCTCCAGGGGTGGGGACGCGCTCAGGCATAGAGCTCTAGCGTAGAATGCATGTGGCCCTGGCTTCCACCCTCAGCACTGCAAAGCAACCCCCTCCCCCCAAAAACCCTCCATAATCCTAATCGGTGAGCTGGCAGATGCCGGACACATGCTGGGCATCAGCTTGACTCATATGGTCTACTCCGAGAGAGGGGCAGGGCCTGGCGGAGGCCACACAGCTGGGTTAGACCTGCACACGATAAAATGGGTGAAGGCTGGGAGTGAGGGGGCTCAGTACAGCTGCTCTTGGTCCTCCCTGCTCCCTGGTCCTCTCTGGCTGCCCCTGTGATTCCTGCCAATACCCCAACCCAGGTCAGGAGGGAGCAGGAGGTTCGTGTGTGCGTGTACGCGCACGCCCGTGTGGCTCCTGGGGGTGTGCACGAACCTGGATGTCCTCTAGCAGCTGCTTCCGGTGCCATTTGATCCTCTGCAGCTCTTCCGTCTCCCCACTGCTCAGCTCCGCGGGCTCTGGAGAGAGAAGGCCCTTTCTTGCCTTGGCTGCTTGCGCAGCACCTCCGCCCCCGAAGCTGGCCTTGCTTTCTCCACTTGGGCCTCAGGGGGTGCCACCTCCCGAGAGCCTGCCTTGAGCACTGTTTCTTCACCCGCGAGACACTCTTCCTTGTCCCCCCATTAGACTCAGCTCTGTGACCGTTGAACCACTTTGCCTTTTGCCCACTGCCATAACCACAGCACCAATAAGGACTAATATATATATATATATATTTGCTGAAGGCCATCCTCTTTCCCTGGAACTCTCACTTATTTCTTCACCGCTCATGCAACAATTATTTATTCACCTACTTAGCTGCCCAACCAGGAAGTGAGGTAAAAGTTTGTCTCATACTTGATTGGCCAGAACATAGTCACATGGCCACTCCTAGCTGCAAGAGAGGCTGGGAAATGAGTCCTTAGTAGGGTGGTTCTGATGTCCTCGCTATACAAGACAGAGAGCTGGATTTGGGGGACACTTGACAGTCGCTGCCCCCAGAGGGTGAGGCTCAGCGAGGTGAGGTAAATTGGCCAACATCCCACAGGGACATAGTTGTCAATCCGGCCTGAGACCTAGGGATTGGCTGGCTACAAAGCCGGTGCACTCGCATCTTCTGGAAATGAGTTTGCTGAGGCATGTGGGTGTGGCGTTCTGTGCAAGGCAGGGTGACAATTCCTGTACCCATTGCTCTGTCCATAGCACTCTGTGGCTGAAGTGTCCACAGACTCCCTGTCACTTAGAGAAAAAAATCCTCTCCTGCCTCTGGCCTTCGCAGTGCCCCAAGCCTCTCCAGCCAGCCTCCCTTCCCTGGTCTGCGCCGGAGCCCTCCAGTCCGTCCTCAGGCAGCTGTTCCTCTCAGGGATGCCTCTTTTCTCTCTGTCTATCCAAATCTTCCCTGAGTGCTCCAGTCCCAGCTTGAGAAAGCCTGGTCACAGTTCAAGTTTCCACCAGGACGGACATCTTCTCCCCCGAGTGAATGCAGAGAGAACACTGAGCACCCCCTTTCCCTGCTCTCAGCCCTCTGACTGAGCAGCCAGCTTGGGCTTGGAGATGGAGGCCCCACGTCAATGTGGCAGTTGCCAAGCAGGACGGCGCCTTATCCCAGAGAGGTGTCCTGTGACGCTGTAACAGGTGGATAAGGTGACAATTCCCTGCCCCTCCCTTAACACACCCCAATAACCCTACACTGGGAAATGGGGATCTCCAAATACGTTGAGGACCGCCAGCTACAAGATCCAGAGAGACCCTGGCACTAGGGACTGGAGTGTCATCAGGGTTTGGAAGCCAGTCGATGGCACGGGACACCCTGATCCTGCTCCAGCTGGCTGCTCAGACTGAGAACCTCTGTGCAGTAAGGGGTGTGGGCAGTGGGTGACATGTCACCGCCAGAAGATGCTATCCTGATGGGGTGATGGCCTTGCAAAGGTACCACTGGGGATCTTGGGTGCCCCCTGGATGCCCCTTGTGCCCTTGTCAGCACCATTATGGGGCGGCGCTGCGTCTCCACCACTAAGCTGGAAATAGTGTGGTCCATACACCATGGCCCTGGGCCTCCCGGGGTGTTTCTTTGTCTCTAAATCTACAGACTCTTTTTCTGGGGGGCTGGGAGAAGGGGCACAAAACAAGACACATAGGTGTGTTTACTTGTGTTGTTGTGACTGCCTTGGTGTTCTGAATTGATTCAAATTGTTTACCCTTCATGGTCCTTTGGACTTTGGGGAAGAACCAGAAGTCGTACAGTGCCAGATCTGGTGAATAAGCTGGACGAGGACACACTGTCATATTTTTACGAGCCTGGCTTTCCATCGGATGGCACTTGGCGGCAGCATTCACCATGTTTTTGATCACACCTCATAAAGACACTCACGAAAGAGGACTGAATGATGGGATAAGTGTGTTTAAAGCGAGGGTGAGTATTTTGAGGGAGATTCATGGCAATGTATTTTACTATAATAAATTTTTAAAAATGTAAACATTCACTGTATATTTTGATCACCCCTCGGACCTCCATGAGAATTGTCAAAACCCAATCAGGGCTAACCCAGATGTCCTAAGAAGGGACTAGTCATGCATTTGAGAATCACATACAGCGGAATGCCAGTAGTCAGGCCTCCTTGCTCTCCCAAGCCAGCATTTGGAGCTGGGGAAACTGAGGCAGGATGGAACTCGACAGTAGCAGTTTCCCAGAGTGGCACTGCATGGGGACAGTCGGGGTGGCCTGTGTTTTCCCTTCACCCTTCATGGTCGGCAGGTATATTCCGGACGCTGTCTCCTTATCCGCAGCGGGCGGGAACTGGGTAGGCACATCCTAACGCTGTGCACGCCATCGACCGTCCCAGGCTGCCACCTGTCATGCAGGGCATGTGGGGGCACGAGGGCCTCCGACCCTGTCTGGGTGCTTGTTAGAAAGGGGGAATTTCTCCCCATTTCAGAGCTGAGGACCCTAAAGTCTCAGGTGGTGAGGGACTGCTTTGGATTTTCAGCCTAATGAGGGTGACGTTTCAGACATGCAAGATGTAGTTTTGATAATAATGCACAAAAATAATAAAGTTTCCACCACACACCCTTCCCCCCGGCCCTGCCAAGCTCCGTCTGCTTCCCCTGGCTCTGGCCCTCACCTGCCACCGATGGGCTCTGTGGGCCGCCAACCTCTGTGCCCGCCCTGCGGCTGCCCAGTGCTCAGGCGCGCTGGGTGTCTGCTGAGTGCCTGCTGCTGCCCCGACCAGCTCCCCAGCTCCTCTCCACTTCCCCTTTGTCCTTCCTCTTTCCTACTGTATTTTTAGAAATCTTCGTATTTGCAGCCCGGTTCCAGGACAGCCGGACCCACTTCCCCTTTCCCGGGGGGTGAAGGGGTGCCGTGCTGGCTCCCTGAGGTTGGACACCATCCCCCAGAGTCTCAGTGTGAGGCTGCTGGGGCAGGAGGGATTGCCCCGCATCCGGGCCCAGCACCCTGCAGGCATGGCCCGTGTGGCTTCCTCTCCCAGCTGAGCGTCCTCTATTTTTAACTGCGGTGGGCTGTGGGTCCTCCACACCTTGGTTGGGGCTGGACACCTTGGACCGCCCCTGCTTCCCGCAGGCCCTGGGGGACGCCTGGCTGCTCCCCATGTATGTCACACGCGCCATGGTAGAGGTGAGAGGCAGACCTATTGCCACCGTCTTGTGCTTAGTGGTGAGGGTGGGGAAACTGAGGCCCGCAGCAGGAAGAGGCTGGTGCAGAGCTGGACTCAGGCCCGTCTGCTGAGTCCAGGTCCCTTGCTTGGGGCCCACTTCTGTATAAAGACGCATGATGTCACCAGACTACCAAGGAGCTCCAATTAAGACTCAGCCCAGCAATTAGGGATGATACTCCATTTCCTCCAGGAAGCCTTCCCAGATCTTTCCCCTGGTGGGAGAGATGCTTCCTTCTCGCCCCAGGTCAGGCTCAGAGTGCTGTGCACCAGTGTCCCCCTTTCCCCTGAACCCCAGCATCTCGGACCCATAGCTCCCCCGTCGGAGGTGCCCGGCCAGTCACTGCCGCCTCCCTGCACACTGCATGGAGGGCTCTTTATAGAATGAATGAATGAGGGAATGGACGAGTCAAGGGACAAACTGATCCTTGGAGACCCGAGTCTCCCCACAGATCCTGCTGTGGCCCCTTCAGCCCCCTCCTCCCTGCTCTTCTCATCTCCCACCCTTTGACCCTGGAGCAAGCCAGCTCTCACCTCCAGGTCACCTCTGTGAGACTCAGTTTCCCTACCTGCCATAGGGGACAAGTGATTTCACAGTGCTAGGACCCAGAAGAGCAAAGTCACAGTGGTGACCAGGCAGGCATTGTGGGAGGGCTGCTTGTCACAGTGTTGTGCTCGCGTGCCGGGTAGTGGTGAGTCAGGCCCTGCATTGCACTCCATTTCTTCTTGCCTCTCCCTGTCCTCTGAACCCACAGGGGGAGAGGGAGGAAAGGTGGCCCGGGGGGAGCGTCCTGCCTCAGCCTCCTTGAGAAAATTCTCTCCTGGCCTTGGCGATCAGAGTCCAGGCTTCCCCCGGCTCCCCAAGGCCACCATCAACCCCTCAGGGCCAGAGAGCGCTTCAGAGCTGTGTGCTCCCCAGACAGGCATCACTGTGTCGACATTGTCACCTTTATCACAGCCAGTCACGGTCCCCTGTCCCACTCCGGGCCTCCATGTGGCTGCTCCTGCCCGGAATGTTCTTTCCTAGAACCCGCAATCTCTTGTCTGGTCAGGGCTCAGCTCTAGCGCTGTCCCCTCCCCAGCAGCCTCTCCCGGCAGCTGCCTCATCCTGCTGCTTGCCACCAACTGACACTGCTGTCACTCCACCTGTCATCTGTGCCCCGCCCCCAGGGCCAAGCTGCACAAGGGCAGGGTGGGTACCAGCCTCGCGCCCTGCTGTGTCCGACCTGGCTTGCCAGGGTCCTCGCTGGACCCCTCTTTTCCTCCTCTGTCCCTTCCAGGACCTGAGAGGCAGCCACCGTTTCCTCACTCTGCAGAAGGGGACGCTGAGGCCGGAGGCTCAGTTCGGTACATACCTGGGTGGCACAGGTCCATGCCAAAGCCCTGGGGGAGCGGTGGCCACGTTCCTATCGCTGGCCCGGCTGCTGTTCGGCTGGCTGGGCAGGGATGTGTCACCTTGCTGGTGACAGGCCCTTCCTGCCTGCCCCGCCCGCCAGCCCGCGTGGGGAGGAAGTCAGTCCTGGCTGTGGGTCTGTGTGGCCTTCTGACGCTGCTGCACTTCCTAAAAGCACCAAGTTTCTTGTAGCAGGGACTTTGCATCTGGGGTGTGGGAGGGGACACAGTGAGACAGAGACACACGCGTGCTCAGAACTCGTGCAACGGCAGAGGAAGACATCACTGAGGACACAGGTTTTTACAGGAGGCGAGCAGGGGCATTTACCCCCCTGCATGCAGGTCAAAGGACAGCCCAACCTGTACAGTCCTGACACCCCCATGTTCTACCCACAAGCTTTTTTTGTGAACTTCCATTTGAGCAAAAACAAATGAATTCAGTGGTAGGAAAGGCTTTGCTTTCCTTCAAAGACTCGTGTGCCTTTTTGCTGTGTAGAGACAAACTGGGTAATATGTCCAGTTTCCCTTTTCCCCCAGCCTGCTGGGAAACTTAGTATCAAAGTTGAGCTGCATCTACAGTTACTTTGTGACAGCATAGGGAGTAGGGTACCACACTCGGCTGTTTGAGTCTCAGCTCTGTCACGCAGGACCGTGTGGATTGACTAGTCACTTCCCTGTGGAGTCTGTTTACCTAGGAGAGGACTGGTAATATTCACCCCAGGGAGGTGGAAAGGATGGAGCCAGGACACAGCAGTGCCCCCAAAACACTTTCTCCCTTTAAAATGGGCTTTCACTTTCTCCCTTGGTTAAAATTCAAAGTTTTATTGCTTTGTTCCTTTTCTGGCAGGGTGATTCAAACGCTTCATGAAAAAGATGCAGTGTGAAGAAATATCTAGAAAATAAACTCTCACTTCCGGAAGCTCCACGGCACCTGTGGTTTTACTCATCTGTCTCCCGGCCCTTTGGAAGCCTTGAGAGGCAGGGTCAGCTCTGTGCCCCACGGCCTGCTCACGCAGGGAAACCGGTGGCCATGCGGGAACGAGTGTTGTGAGATGCGCAGGGTGGAGGGGTGGACATGAGTGCTGGCTGCTCTTTCTGCTCCTCTGCTCAGGCCAAGAGATGGCGCCCATTTCTCCTGCCTTGGAAACTGAGGCCCTTGCTGTTTTCTGTGTGTGACGGAACATGGGAGAGATGACATTATGTGACTTTTCATTGTTTTTGGTAGTGGAGATTGAACCTGGGGCCTTTATACTGGGCTACGTCCCCAGCCTTTATTTATTTATTTAGGGTGGTGGGGATCAAACTCAGGGCTTTGTTCTTGCTAGGCAAATGCTCTAACCACTGAGCTAAATCTCCACCCCCCTCATTACAGGACTTTTGAGGCCAAGCTTTTAAAAGTCTTTGCGCTTCCCACCCTGCCTGGCTGTCAGCTGCTGGGGGTGAAGGGCCACGTGGACACTGGACAGCCAGCCTGGCTGCCACTGGTTGCAGCTGCATGGCTCCGGCCGGGCCACAATGAGAACCATCAAGCTCAGTCTACCTCAAATGGCTGCCCCAGAGAATTGTGAGGATAGTATTTTTTGCTGCTTTTTAAAATTTTATTTTTAATAAAAACTTTAATAGACATATAATTGTGCATATTCTCATGGTATAGTGTGATATTTTGATATACATATACAATGTAGAGTGACCAGATCAGAGTGATGGGCAAATTCACATCTCAAAGATTTACTGTTGCTTTCGTGTTGGGAACAATCAAAATCTTCTCTCTTAGTTGTCATTTTTGTTGGTTAAATTCCCAACTTTGGACTGTTTTGTTGCACAGCAAAAGCTCACTGATACAGATAGCATCCTGCATCATCTGTTCACTGAAGAAAAAATGGAGGCTTATGTCTGGGGCATCTTGATCACAGCCACTCTGGAACTGGAGTTGGCGACTGGGCTGGCACACTCTGGGCTTTGAACCTGTGCCCCTTCCCTACTTGTTTGATGATTCAGTTATTTTCTGGGAAACTTGTTGAAATGGCCTTCACCGTAAACTAGATTTTCCTTAACACTTTTTTTTCTTTTTGGTTTTTTGAGACAGGGATTCACTATGTAGTTCAGGCTGACGTCAGACTTGAGGTGATCTTCCTGCCTCAGCCTCCTGAGTGCTGCGATTATAGGCATGTGCCACCACACCCAGCTTTCCTTAAGACATTTGGGCCTGAGGCATCACACACTATTTCATGTGTCACCTCAGAGAAGCATGGAGGGAGGGGAGGATGCCGCAGGCCCAGGGCTGCTATCTCTGGGATGCCAGGCTGCCTGGGGCTGGCATGGGGACTTGGACCTGGGGACGGAGCTCCTCCCCTTCCCTAAAGGAGGACAGTGGCTCTTGGGCTCAGCTGCTTGGGCAATAGCAGTGTGTGCTGCCCCCTGCTTTCCCGCTGGAGGCTGGGACTTGGGTGTGCACCATGCAGAGGACGACCGTGACCAGACCCCAGCGCCGCGTGAGCGTCCCTGCTGGAGATCATTCCCCACCTGCTGTGTCACCATTTGCCGCTGGAGGGACTGAGCATGTTCTGGGTGGCTCTGCTGGGAGTGGCCCTCGGTGGCTTGAGCGCTGGGCCCTTTCCCCGCAGCGTGTCGCAGCTTTGAGCGCAGCCATCGGCCGCATGCCGGGAGTCCTTGTCTTGAGACACAGAGCCCAGGTGGGGCCGGGACCCTGACACTGCCGGGGCTGACATGGTGGCCGGCACCGGGCTCCCTGTCTGAGGGCTGTCCAGAATGGAGTCATCACCGCCCAGTTCTGAGACTCAGCTGCCATGATCGCCCCTCGACCCTCTGCCCTCACTGCCCTGGTCGTGTTGAACAGCTTGTGAGAGTTGGCTCCGGGGAGAGGGGCTCACTCACGGTGGGCAGCAGAGTGGTGGACTCAGCCGCGGGGAGCCACAGGCACCTGGCTTCACATCCTAACTGCCCGCTTGCTGGCTGTGTGGTTGTCCCCTCCTACCTGACTCTTATTTTCTTAATATCTGCAGAAGGGACACAGTTGTGGAGTGGTGCATCTGAAACAGAAAATCCGAACGACGATGGTTTAAAGAAGTCAGAGATTTGCATTTGTTGTACTGAAAGGAAGCCTAAGAAGGCAGCACGGTGCTGTTCGGGCATCCAGGCCCGATTTCTGTTTTCCAAGGACAGCTGGATTTATAAACTTTTGGACCCTATTAACAATTAGCTCATCTTACAGAACCTCAGATCCCCAGGTAGGAACCCGTGGGGCAGCCCGGAGTGTGGGACCAAGAACAGCACATCTGGAGAGCTTGGGCGAGCCGGGAGTCAGCCTCCCTGGCACAGGCGGACCTTGGCCCCGAGCAGGCTGAGCAGGCCGGCCAAAGCTGCATTCTCCGTGCCGGGGGCCTGCGCGGGCGACTCCCTCGGGGCTCCCATCCAGCTCCCCAGCGTGGCGTGAGGCGCCTGCCCTGACCTTGGCTTCCGTAGCCGCGGAGGGAAGGTAACGAGTCTCCCTTCTCCCATGTTCCTGAAGAAGTGGCAAAGCCAAGCGCGCGGGCCTGGCCCACGTGGGGACCCCTGGCCGGCTGCACACAGTGCCACATGTGGGGGCCACAGGCCATCATCTGCAGATCCCATCGTCTTGGTGCTTCAACTCAAGGGTGAGACTCGGGTGGTGGCATTTCAGGCGACAGCCATCTTTCCGTACCCAGGAGGTGGCCAGGAGTTCTGGGTGCAAAAGGTGCCAAGCTGAGTGCTGGGGACAGAAAATTGAGCAGCTGCCACCTGGGCCCTGTGATGAGCCTGGAAGGGGAGGGTCTCCGAGCCCATTCTGTGAGGCTGCACCACGCCGGTGCCCGCCTGAGTCCTGACAGCCGGGCAGGAGTCCGAGGTCGGGGGAGGCAAGGCCGCTCCTGGTGGCACAATAAGCAGCAGCAGCAGTCCGGGTGGCAGCTTAGCCTGGCGCTGCCCGAGTCGCCCCCTTCCCTGTCCTCTCCCTCCACGCGGGGCTTCCCCTCCACTCAGCTGCTGCCCAGTGCCCACTTCTCCTTTCCAGCAGGGGCAGGAGTTTCAGGGACAATCCTTTTTCTGCTGGGGACGGGAGTGTGCAGGGTACAAGTGCATGCCCGGCTCTACCCGTCGCGCCTGTGAACAGAGGCCTAGAGGAAGCAGAAGGTCCCCTGTGGGCCCAGGTGGCTGGGCTGTGAGCCGGGAGGGACTCAGGCAGCGTCTCTCTGTGTCTCTCCTCCCTCATGGTCACCAGATGGCTGCCACAGCTCCAGGTGTCTCATGCTAACTTGACAGCACCCATGTGGGCATGCTTATCCCGTTTGGCCAGAGTGTGTCAGTGCGCATAGCTGTGCGCAGAGGATCCTGGGAAATGGGGCACCTGGCGTTTGCAACATCTAGGTGGGAGGTGAAGAGGGGCTGCTGGTAGGAGGGTGGAGGGCGGAGGGCGGAGGGCAGGGGCAGGGGCAGGGGCAGGGGCAGGGGCAGGGGCAGGGGCCAGCCTGTGGGGCCCTGGAGGGCGGGACCAGGTGTGATCAGAGGCTCCGAGACAGGGCTTGTTCCCTGAGCTCCTGTGGGCGCTGGGTCTGGGGAGGAGGAGGCTGAAGCAGGGCATACCGAGAGGCTGCGGTACAGAGTGGCCCCAGGCTGCCCACAGCGGCTCCGCAGCCAGGCTGCCGCCCAGGGTCTGGTTCTGACGGCTGAGCCCCAGCGGAGTCATCTTTCTGGAACATCAGGCTTTGCTGGGCCCTGCCAAGGGCTGCCTCTGACACTTGTCAGCCTCAGTCCACCAGAGTCTCAGGGTTCCCCCAAAGGTGGAACTGTAGGGCTTTGACACAGTGTTCTGCCACACGCACTCCTGTGCCCTGGGCCCCCACCTCCATCAGGCCAGTTTGCTCTCATCCTTAGGTGTCCGTGTCTGTGCCCATGGGCCCTGGCTGGGGAAGGTCCTGGGTTCGAGTCCCGGCCTGGGGCTGCCACACTATCCAGAATTACCCCCACTCCGGGGCAGTGCCAGGCTTCTGGGACCTCAGCTTTGAAGAGTAGCTGCACCAGGATTTAGGCTCCTGGAGGTGTGGTGGGGCCAGTAGAGAGGAGGTGGCACCTGCCACTGGAAGCCAGTGTGCCACCCGGTTCCCAGGAGCCGGGGGTGTGCCAGGCCACATAGGGGGAGGTATGTGGCAGACTGGAGGCAGCGGGGTGAGGGTAGAGCCTTTATTTTATTATATTTTATTTTGCAAACACGAGTGGGGTAAGGCCGAGCAGACTCAGGGTGGGAAAATTGGATGATCCTGTGGTCCTTCATCGTCCGGTGCCCAGCCCGGTGCTGAGGGCAGAGGAAGGTTAGACCAGACAGCAGGGAGGGGGCTGGTTTGCATATGCCCGCAGCCTGTTTCTAGCAATTAGCTCACCCTGGCAGGGACTGTCTCTTCCGGTCAGAGGACCCCAGATGCCAGGGCAGCCAGAAAACAAGAGGATGCAATTAATAGTGTCACATCTTGTTAGTGCGCGGGGCTGATTTGGTTCCTGCTGTGTCCCCTGCACTTAGGACAAACCTGGCATACGGTAGGTCCTCGATATGTGCTTATGTCAAGGGTGAGGCTTGGGCTGTGTTTGTGGAGGGCGGATGTGTACCACAGCTGGGACGGGCTCCCTCCTGGTGTCGCCCTGGCCTCAGTGCCTCTGCTCTGGAGCCCCCTGCCAGGCTCAGCATCTTCATCTGGGAATTGGGGTGGCGTGAGTGTCTCTGAGGGAGAGTGCTCCAGGGGTGTGGGTTGGCCTCTTGGCGCCCCCCACCCTGCCCTTCCCTGACCCCCAAAGTGCTGCAGGGCCTGGGGAAGGTGGAATCTGGCTTTACATCCTCGGGATCCAGCAAAGGTGGTCCCAGGCAGGTGCCCAACACCTGGATGCAGGAGCCTGCCAAGGTGCAGCTCCAGGCTCCCGCGGGCCGCCCAGGGTGGCTCTTTCAATGCATTCTCAGCTGCAGGGATCCGGGTTCCCCAGAGAACTCTCCTCTCTAACCCCATCAGAGTGTGGAGCGCTCCGGGCTGCAGCCTTTGGCAAAATAAGCTGTTACAAGAGGAAGCCGCATCTGTGCCGCCGTCGAGGGCAGCATGTCCTCACTCCTTGTACTCAGCACTGGCGTGCTTTCGGCAGCTGTCAGGAAAAGCCACCTCCCCAGGCTGCTGGCACACTTCTCCTTTTCCAGCAAGGAGAACCAAGGAACTTGTCTGTTTCTCTTTTTGTCCCAGCTGGCGGGAAGTGCAAGCAAATCTATAGCTCAGCTGCGGCAGCCCAGTGCTGGGCGTACCCCTTCTTCTCCCCTTGGCTCCTGCCTTTCATGTTCCTTGCTATATGTGTATGTGGGAGATGGTCTGGGGGATGCAGGTTCTCCATGTAGAAAAAGGAAAGGAAGGAAGAAAAGACGGGAAGGGAGGGAGGGAGGGAGGAAGTCTCCAGTCAAATGTGTGCCGTGTCAGGGGAGACTAGACTTTAAGTTTTGTCGCAGGCTGCTGTGTGGCTGGGACCCCTCCCCTCACCTCACCTCACCTCACCTCACCTCACTCCTGCATTCCTCCCACCTCTGGGCCCCTTCCTGGTCCCCTCTGCAGGTTGCTGTCTGTCTGCCTGACCTGCGTTGATCCTTTATTCATTCAACGCATAGCTATGAAGCACCTATCTGTTCCGCGCAATCTTCTCAGTGGATTTAAACATCTCTTTTCTCATGCATCTGCAGCCCAGACGGCGCTAGCTAGGATGGCTGGGCACTGCTCTGCTTGGCGTCTGTGGGGACTGACACATCTGGTGGCCTTTGTTTGGCGGCCAGTCCTGGGCTGAAGGTGCGGAGCGGTCTGGATGTCTCGCTTGCTCTCTGAGGTCTCCCCACGCGGCCCCGAGCACGGTGGCTCTGATGCTGGCTGACGGGATCTTCTGACCCAGAGCCGGTGAGAGAAGACTGGGCCTGACGTGGCAGGCACGCGGGCTCCTGGGGAGAGCTCTGTGGGCAGCCGAGTTGGGGCTTTGGCCGAAGGGGGCCGGAAGCGGGGGGCTGGAGAGACGGACCAGGCTGTCTCTCTCAGCACAGATCAATTTACTGCGTTGGGCTGGTGTCCCGGCATTACCCAGCCAGATGTTTCCAGATGTTTCTCTGTGTGATGGACTTGGACTGTCCGGGCGTTCCGGTCGGCTTGCCGGTCAGAGGCTGGCGAACATTTCTGGGTCTGGCGCCATCGTCTTGTGTAAAACTCCTGGCCTGGGGAGTGGTCCTGGTGAGGCTGGAGCATCCAGGTGCTTGGACTCTGGCGGCTTCTGAAGCAGCCCAGGGTGGGGGCGGAAGAGAGAGGCAGAGAAAGGAAGAGAATTTAGCCTGCTCCCAGGGGTGCTGGGCCGGCGAGCCCTCCTGATGGTCTCGCACCAGACACGTTTAATAAGTGGTCCATGCGTCGATGCGCAGAGCCACGCCAACTCTGACCAAGGCCGAGCGCGGCAGAGGGCGGCCGGCACCTGAGTACAGAGGTGCCAGCCTTTCCTCCCGTCTCAGTCACCATCGGACCTCTGCGGGCGGCAGGGAGGGTTCAGGAAGGCCACCTCCGGGTCCCCAGGCAGGTGATGATCCAGGCGATGGTCATCATCACCCACAAGTCTGAGGTGCCGGGGAGCTACTGATGTAGCCTGAGAAATTAGTCATATTTCTAAGGTGACTAAGAGCGGTGAGGCTGAAGGACTGAGTTTGGTTTTTCCTTGGCAACAGCTTCTCATTTCGGGCAAACATTCTGCTTCTGTGGTTTTGCACACACACCACACTACAAAGGGCGCTTGTTTACTGCATCCCGAGGCCCAGTCTCGGGTGGGCCACGGCGGCCCACAGCTGCTTCGGCTCCAGGGCGGCGGCGGCAGTCAGAAGCGGCTGTGCGTCCCCGGGGGAGACGGCAGGGCCTGCATCGCCCTCAGTCTGCAGCGTGGCTTCCACCACCCTGGCCACCCACCCAGCCCCCAGGGAGACTCAGGCCTGGCCCCGGGGGTCGGAGCGTCCGTATTGCACTGTGAAAAGATGCTGGAACAGGAGATGGTGGTGCTGCCGTCTTTGGAAAGTACAGCTGCCCCTCTGATGCTGAGCAACATGGCAAGCCCTGGGGACATGGGGACAGCAGTGTGGAGGATGTTGGGGTTCCCTGAAGGGCTGTCACAGGGCCTCCATTCTTATCATTCAAGGCCCTGTCTCCACACAGCTCTCCCGAGCCCCCAGCATGTCCCGACTCCTGACTATCGTCATTTTCTCCCAGTCAGGTCCATCTTCGGGTCACAGCGGGTCCCAGACAGGCCCCTCATTCCCCTCTTGTGTGTCAGCTCAGCCAACCGCAGCCCGAGCAGCTGGACATCTGGATGTCAACTTACTCCTTCCCCACCTCTCTGCCTAGGCGGCCAGTGTCCTGTGGAGCTGCACATTCCAAATGGCTCAACTCTTCCCTATTGGAGCCACCACCATCTTTCCGGTGTGAGCCCCTGGTGGGCCTTTGGCTCTAGCCTTGCCCTGCTCTACCCCAGTTCATTCTCCTCATAGTGTCTGGAGTGATTTAGTAAAACATGAACCTGATCATGGTTTGGCTTTCCTGGAATAGAAAGCAGGGACTGGAACATGTTCATGGCAGCCAGCATGTTGGGACCAAGTGTCTGCTGAATGGATAAATGAAGTGCTGTACGTGGTGCGTCCCCTCGATGGAATATTACTCAGCCTTAAAAAGGAAGGAATTCTGACACATGAGAATGTTGCACTAAGCGAAATAAGCCAGTCAGAAAAGGACAAGTGTTGTATGGCGACAGGGCGGAATCCTGGTTGCCAGGGACTGGCAGGGGGAAGTTTGGAAGTTAGTGTTTAATGGGTGCAGAGTTTTAGTCTTACAAGGTAGAGAAAGTTCTGGAGATGCATGGTGAATATTATTGCCACCGAGCTGCACACCCGTGAATATGGTAAATTTTATGTTCTGTATATTTTACCACAATTAAAAAAAAATTCTAGTAAGTCCAAAAAATAAATAAAACCCAAACAAAAGCAAAACCAAAAAAGTGTCAGTGTCTGGCTCTGCGGCATGCTCACACACGCCCCAGGGCCTGTGCACACACTCTCCAACCACCCGGAAGGCTTTCTACTCCCATCTCTGATGACTTCTGCTCAGGCTTCAGCTCCATCTGTCTAACCTTGGGCAGTCTTTCCTGACTACATGCTCATGGCCTATCAGAGTCCTGCTGTAATTGCTCAATACTGTTTTCACCACTGGATCATACACTCTGAGGGCCAGAGCTGGGGAGGGGACACAAGGTCCGCGGGGGGCGCAGTAAGAGCTGAGCCTGTGGGGGTCGCGCCTCTTTCTGGGGTGGAGCCGGGTTCAGCCTCACTCCGAGGCCGGGGCTCCCTGTGGGGGCGCGGCTGTTGGGTAATTAGAACCCTCGTTATCAGGAAGCCCAACACCGAGACACAGGCAATTCTGTGGTTGCAAGGAGCACCTGTGCCCCGAGTCCAAGCACATCCCAAAGGAGGGACCATCCGGGGCTGCCACCCTTATAGTTAGAAGGGGAAACTGAGGCTGGGGAAACTGAGGCTGGGGTGGAGAAGGGGGTACCCAAGCACTCTTACCTACAAGCCCCTGAGTCTGGACTCTTGTCTTCCCTGCTGCCCCCAGCTGGCCGCTGGCCCCGTAGCTCTGGTATTTTTTATTTTAATTTTCGAAAGGGACATTTGGAGGAAATTCAATGAAAAAAAACTCCATGCAAAGCATTTAGCACACAGCTCTGCCACCGTGGGCCGTGGGAGGGCGGGCGGTCTCTGCGCCTGCGCGCCCCGTCCCCTGCAGCTGGATCGGGAGGGTCGGTGTCTGGCCCCGCTCCGCCCCGCCCCAAACCACGCCCCACCCTAAAACCACGCCCAAAACACGCCCCCACCACGCCCCGCCCCCGACCACGCCCCCAAACCCACGCGGCCCCCTCCCCACACCCCACTCCAAAACCACGCCCCATCGGCATCCACTGGCCCCCGCGCGCCTCCCTGTGGTAGCTTCCGGGACTGCACTCAAGAGACCCCACTGCTAGGGCCGTCCTGTAAGGGGACTTTTAGGACCTTCAGGCAGACACTCCAGGGATCGGTGGGCTGGATTCTGGCTGGGGCCAGGACTGGGCACAGGGGAGCGTGTGCAGCTCCTTTTCTGTCTTCTCTTTCCTTCCCCACAGCATTCTTTCCTGACCCCATGGCTGGCCTCGGTACTTTGGGGGGCCGCTGGGGAGTTGGGGTGAGGGTGGTGTTGGGTAAGGAGCTGAGGGGTGGCTGGCAAGACCGGGACCAGGGTGATGTGGGAGAAGTAGGCGACTTCCAGGGATGGACCACATCTCATCTTAAAATTTTGTTCATAATGATTTTTTTTGCATTACTTCCAACTTTTAAGAACATTGAGAACATTATTTACTGTATGTTGATTGGTGAATTTCAGCTCCCCTTACTTAGATCGGCCTCACCCTCGTCCCTGCAGCGCAGCCCGTCTCACCTCATCCTCCCTCGTCCGCGCACCCGTCCATCCGCCTGTATTAGGAGCTGTCCTCCGCATTCAGGTGCCCTTGGATGACCTCTGGTGTCCATGCAACACCCACGCTCTCATTAAATATATTTTCACATTTAAAAATTATTCACGTACTCCTGCAATACAGTATTTAAGCAACAAAACATCTGTTGGCCTTCTGCTCTCTGATCTTCACAAGGGTTTGTGAGAGAGATGATGATTCCCATTTTACAGGTGGGGAGCTGCAGCCAGGGGGCGGGCGACGCTTCCTGCTGGGGCAGGAGGTTCTAGCTGATCAGGCTGGAGGCTGTCGAGTCGGAGTTATGTGGCCAGGTGGGGAAGGGGATGACTCTGCATGCGGCGGAAGGGGCTGCGCTCAGCTGGTTAGGAGCCCTGGCTTGGACGAGGAAACACAGGAGTGGGAAGGGCACTGTGTGGAGGGAACAGCCTGGCTGCAGCCGATCTAACGCAATGGAGACCAACAAGCAGCCTCCGCGCATGTCCTGGGGCAGGAGCACACGTTGTGCGGTGGTCGAGTGGTGCGTGTGGCTTAGTGGGGGAAATGAGTCTCGCAAAAGAAATGGGGGCCACGCTGAGGTTCCACAGCACACCGCCCAAGCTCCTTGTGTTCCTGACTGGCAGTTGGCAAAAAAGGAAGCACCCTGCCCTCTGCGGGGAAATTTTTCTTGTGCCAGATGCCTCTGCCACCAAGGGGTGTTTGCACCCCGTTTCAAGTGCTCCTCTGTGCAGCCCTCTGAGGTCCTGTTGGGATTCTGCCTTGCCCGGAAGTGAGGCTGAGCCTCGGAGGGTCCATAAGTCCACCTGTGTCACACAGCCTGCTGGTGGGGAGCTGCAACCCACCAGCCAAGGCCAGTTCAGACTTGGGATTTGGAAAGGCAGCTCTGACCTCTGGGGAGGACTTGATGAGGTTAAAAGCAGGCCAACCAGCTGGGGGCGATGGTGCACACCTGTAATCCCACCACTCTGGGAGGCTGAGGCAGGAGGATTGGAAGTGTGAGCCTAGCAATTGAGTGGCTTGGAGAGACTCTGCCTAAAAAAAAAAAAAAAAAAAAAAATGAAAAAGCAGGAAGACTGGTTAGAAACGGTTCTAGTGGCGCTGGCAAGGACGCTCTGGCTTGGGGGAGGGTGGCAGTGAAGGGTCTGGTGTGTCACGGACCTCAGAGGAAGGTGGGTGGTGAAACCAGCCAGACCTCATGAACAGTTGAGGGTTCAGGTGGGCAGGGCGAAGGGTGAACTTTTGAGGGTGCAGGTGGGCAGGGTGAAGGGTGAACTTTTGAGGGTGCAGGTAGGGGGTGAAGATGACCCCAGGGTGCAGGTGGGCTGGGTGAGGGTTGACGGAGGGTTTCCAGCCTGCGGACTTTGGGGGATGCTCCTAGAGGGACTTTAGTGGGTGGTGGCTCAATGCTGGCTGCAGTCTGTGCTGCCCTCTCCGCAGAGTGGAGTTGTTTGTTCCTTCGCTGGGGCTGGGCCCTGACCGTGGATGATGGGGGAAGCCATGCTTTGCAGTCTGGCCCTTTTCACCAGGGGTACTGGGATGCTCCCTCTGGGATCCCAGTGCCTGTATGTGACAGGCTCAAGCCACACGGAGCACCCTATGTGGGTGCATCTGCTGTCAGCTACGCCCATGTCCCGGCTCAGATGGCTGCAGCTTAGCTGATGTATAAGGGGCAGAAAACCATCCAGCCGAACCCAGTCAACACACAGAACCACAGGAGATAAGGAAATGGTTGTTTTTAAGCCTCTGAATTTGGTGGTGGTTTTCTGTGCAGGAATCAATGTGAGCTGTAGCTGTGGACAAGTCAAAATTCCAGCATCGTTTTTCACAGGAATAGAAACAATAGTCCTAAATTCTGTGTGGACTATGAAAGACCTTGAATTGCTGAAACCATCTTGAGCAGCAAGAACAAAGCTGGAGCCATCACACTCCCTGGTCTCAACACACATTGCAAAACTACTGTGATCAAAGAAGCATACTACTGGCCTAAAATCGGACGTACAAGGCCCCGGGAAACAAATGTGTACGCTACAGCCATCGATTTCCAACAAAGGCGCATACACACACACCCACCCCAGGGAAAGGACAATCTTCAATAAATGGTGTTGGGAAAACCAGATATCCACTTGCAGAAGAATGAAATTGGACCCTTATTTCACTCAACAATAAAGTGAAAATGGATTAAAGACTTAAATGTAAGACCTGAAATTGTAAAACTACTAGAAGAATCTGGGGAAAAAGCTTTTGGCATCGGTTTGAGTTATGATTTTTTGGATGTGATCCCAAAAGCACAGCTAACAAAAACAAGTGGGATTGCATAAAAATAAAAAGCTTGTCCACAGCAAAAAGAAACAGCAGCATGAAGAGGTAATTCAGGGGACAGGAGAAAATATTGCAGACCATACATCTGAAAAAGGCTTAGTATCCAGAATCTATAAGGAACTCAATTCATTATAAAAAAAAAAGAAATAACTTGATTTTTAAAATGAGCAAAAGACTGAACAGACATTTCTTCGAGGATGTACAAATGGCAAAAATGTTCCACCTAATAATACATCATCAGGGAAATGTAAATGAAAACCGTACGGCGTTATTACTTCACCCATAACACTGGGTGTTATCGAAAAGATGAAAGATAACAAATGTGGAGAAAAGGGAACCGTCTTACACTGTTGATGGGGATATAGAGTAGTACAGTCACGGTGGAAAACAGTGTGGAGGTGCCTCATAAAACTAAAAATAGGGCGCCTGTATGATCCAGTCATTCCACTTCTGGGTATGTGTCCAGAGGAAATGACAGCGGCGTGTCACGTGGTACATCTGCACCCCACATTCATGGCAGCTCTGTCTGCAACAGCCAAGAAATAGCAGCCACCGACGTGCTCACTGGCTGATGAATGGACAAAGAAAGCGTGGTCCATATACACTGTGGAACGCTGTTCAGTTTAACAAGGAAGGAAATCCTGTCATTTGGGACAATGTGGATGAACCTGGAGAAACATAATGCCCAGAGAAATAAGCCAGGCCCTGCAGAGTCTCACTTATAGGCAGAATCTAAACAATATTGAGCTCATAGGAACAAGCGGCATGACGGTTGCCAGGGGCGAGTGGGGTGAGGGGAGCAGGGCAATGCTGGTCAAAGGACACAGAGTTCCTTTAGGGTGGCCAAATTCTGGAGATCTCCTGCATGACATGGCGACATGGCGGCATGGCTAAAAATGTGTCGTGTATTTGAAAAATGCTAAAAGAGTGTAGATTTTGAATTTTCTCACCATATGCACGCAAGCCTAATGTGTGAATTAGCTTATTTTTATCATTTCACAAAATAAACACATAGCAAAGTATCTCAGTGTGCTCTATAAATATATACAATCTGTATTTGCCAATCATATTTTAATAGAGCCGGGGAGAATGATAGATTCCAAATGTCATACCATTTTAAATCAGCCAACCAACCCGCCCTTCAATCAATCAATCAGTCCACACTTCATCGTTTGTCTGGGATGTGATACCATCCCCGGGTGGCTTACAAACAACAGAAGCTCATTTCTCACAGTTCTAGAGGCTGCAAGCTTGAGATCCTGGGCCTGGCAGATCAGTGTCTGGCGAGGGCTGCTCCCTGCTCCGCGCAGGGTCACCTTCCTGCCACGTCCTCGCACGGCAGAAGGGACTGGCTGGCGCTCCTGTGCCTTCTTTGTAAGGGCCCTAATCCTATTCCTGTAGGCTCCACCCTCAGGACTCGGCATCTCCCCCAGATCACACCTCTAACTGCCATCACACTGGGGATTTAGGTTGGAACAAATGAATTTTGGAGGGACACACTCAGTCCGTAGCAAACTCCATCTACATTCAGATGAGTCCCTGCTGATGTCTCTAGCTTGGACCCTTCCCCTCGCCCAGCCTCGTGTATCCAGCAGGCTTCTCAACCAAAATGTGCAGCGCTGGGGCTTGAGTCCTCTCCCGGCCTGTCCTAGTAGAGCTATCCTTCCATCCGCCAAGTTGCTCAGAAGGAACCTGACACCATTCTCAACTCCACCAGTAAATCCTGCAGACTCTACAAAACATGTCCTTCCTCCTGCCGCTTCTCACACCCTCAGCATCATCTCCCCATCTGTCCTAGTTACCTTTTACCTGGCGCCCGCAATTTAAAGGGGAAGAGGGAGATTTCAGTCCATAGCCAGCTGGCTCCAAGGCAGGGTGCCAAGGCAGAGGGGCATCGCAGAGGAGAAACAGCTCATGGCAGGGCAGGCAGGAAGCAGAGAGAGAGAGAGAGAGAGAGAGAGTAGAAGAGGGAGATAAGGCTTTTCAGGACACATCTGCTCCCAACATCACATTTAGCTATAAACTCATCAGTGGACGGACCCACGAATCCACTGATGAGTAGCACGGCCCCGTAATTCAGTCTCTTTGGGAGACATCCAGGTATAAAGCGTAACACCATCCAAGCCTCTCTCACCTGGCGCCTGGGCACTGCACGGCCTGGCTTCTGCTCGCATCCCACCGTGGCTTATTCCTCACACGGCCGCCAGAGGGAGACTCTTGATTCAGATTCTGGGGTTTCTCCGCTCACACCCAGCATACCTCCAGAGCATCCCCGGACCTGGCCACGCTCCACCCTGCGTTCCAGCCCTGCTGCCTCCCCGATTGCCCTGAAGCCACCCGAGCCGCTTCCCACCTCAGGGCCTTTGCCCTCGGTGGGTGCTGACACCTCCCCCTCCCCAGGGCGACATAGGGTTAAACAGCCTGGGGAAGGAGGGCAAGAAGGCTTTGGGAGACCAGAACTTGCCCCTGCCTGAGCAGGAGCCAGAAGGAGGTGTCCTGGATGGAGGGAGATACCGTCCCGGTCTCCGCCTCTGTCCCTCCGCACAGGCAAAGCCTCCCACTCCTGGCATGCTCTGGGCGGCTCCCGTGTGTAGCCCAGGCCGGTGCAGGCCGGGGTGGGGGCTCTGCTCCTGTGAGGCCGCCACAGGGCCTGGGGCGAAGGAGTGGGGCTGAGCAGAGGCGCTGGGCTCTAGTCTTAGAGGAGAAATAGGCAGGAAGGGGCGATGCCTCTGGACGAAGGTGGCGGCACAAGGCTCAGCGTCGCACGGGAAGAATGTCCAGGGGTCTGGCTGGAAGGGGGCAGAGGGGGCAAGAGGCGGTGTGTGGGGTGATGGGGAGAGGGAGGGCCTCACAGAGGGCAGAGGGCAGAGGGCAGCCGGAACCGGCCCACCTTTCAGGAGCTCATGGCCCCTTTGCCTGGGGCTAACCCATCTTTAGGTCCAGGGACAAAGACTGAGTTCCCAAGGACAGCCGAGGAAGGAGGTGGCCTCAGAAATATTAAGGACCCAGGAGCCGCAGGGGATGCCCGGATGCTGGGGCCTAGAGAGGCAGGAGTGCAGAGCGCACAGCGCTCCTGAAGCAACTTCAAACACACCTCGGTTTAGGGGGAGACATGGCACTCATTACCTCTGTGGAGGAGGGTATGACAGAAAAATACAGTGTTTAAAATTTTAAAAATGTGTCAGAATAAGAGACACATTGCCATTAATCCCTCTGGAAATCCTCCCCCTTGCCTCGGGCACCCTCGCCCCGTCGTCTTTGGCACTTTCTGAAGCGGCTCTGAAGTTTGCTTCCTCAGTGTCTTTAGTTGTGTGCCCTTGGCTGCCTCAGTTTCCCCAATTGATTCAAAACACGTTCTTTTCATAGTCGTTTTGACTTTGGGAGTCGCACAGTGTCAGATCTGGTGAGGAAAGTGGAGGAGGACACCGGCGTGTCTTTATGAGCCTGCCACCCCATTGCACGGCACCTGGCGGCATAGTCACCGACCGTATTTCTGATCACACCTTGTAGAGACACTCTCGAAGGGGGACTTCCAGACCTGCTCCAGAAAGTGGCAAGAACGATGGGATAAGTGTGTTTGTGAAGTAAAGGGCAGTATTTCTGAGGGAGGTTAATGGCAGTATGGCAATGTGTCTTTTACTGTAATAAAATTTTAAAATTTGAAACATTGTATATTTCGAGCACCCCTCACACTTCATTAGGGAGGATGGCATCAGGAAAGATACAGAGCCGGACCTACCTCACAGGGTACCATGGGCCGTATGGGTGTGCCAAACAATTAAGTGTGAAAAGTTAAACCTTAAAACCACAAGAAGAAACCACAGAATTGTTTTGGTTTTTCTTTTCTTTTTCTGCAGTGTCGGGGATCGAACCGCAGCTCACACATGCCAGGCAAGTGCTCTACATTGCCCCGCTTCCTTCTTTTTTAGTGGTTTTTTTTTGAGACAGGGTCTCGATAAATTGCCCAAATTGATCTTGAACTTGGAATCCTCCTGCCTCAGCCTCCCAAGTAGCTGAGATTACGGACGATTGCCACTGTGGCTTGCCCAAATCAATGATTTTAAAATTCAGTTTCAGAATGGCTGAAGCCTTTTTAAGAATTAAAAAAATGCAGAAAATAAAAAATCAGAAGCCACGAAAGACTGAGCTTGTAAGTGTCAGCACATCCACTTGGGGTCAGAGAACTAATTTTCATAGTATGGAAATCAGTGAAAAAGCCCGACCTCAGATAAGAAAATGGGCCAAAGGAATGAAGAGACACAGTTGAGGAAGAAGGAAAGGCAGGCTACACACGGAAAGAAATGCAAATGAAACGCCACAGCAGGACCATTTTTTGCTCACAGAAGGGTCAAAACTAGGATCGTCTGAGACGCTGTGTGGATGACAGCACAGAGAAAGGAGCTTTCTAATCTGGTACCTGTGGGAGGGTGACCGGGCAGCCCCCGTGGAGGGTCCCCAGTGTCACTCGCCACCGCGGGCTCCCAAGGCGCCTCCCAGCCCCCCGCACTGTTACACATGGCCGCTGGGCAGCATCAAGGGCAGGGTGGGGCGCGGCGGGGCGCGGTGTGCCCGCACAGTGGCACTCTGGTCAGAGGGAGGAGGTGCCTTCAAGGTACACAGTTCAGTGGGAACCAGGAAGGTGCAGAGCGCACTGGGCTGAGAGGAGCAGCCCCACCGGGCTGCCTGAGGGTGACAGAGGAGCCTGTGAGGGGGCTGGGTGGCGGCTGCGGCTGGAAAACAGACTAACGATGAGCAGTTTTGTACTTTTTGAGTTTGGACCATGTGAGCAGACTGACCATTGGGAAGTAAGATGAAAATATTAAAATGCTACAAAAGTCTTTTAAAACATTTTTTTTTGGTCATGGGGTCCAACCCAGGGCCTTTGCCTGGAGTGCGCCCTCAGACCCCCAGAGCGCTGGGGTGACAGGTGTGTGCTACCACGTCCAGGTAACTTAAAAACGTTTAAACGTGCACTGTCTAGGTCCAGCACAGGGGCCTGGGATGGCGGTGTTTCCCCAGGCTGGGTCAGCAGAAGACTGCCGGGGTGTAAGAGGTTAGTGGGGTGTCCGGGTGGGGGTGGCGAGCAGTGCAGAGAGGTCTGGGGGCTGCTGTGAAGACGGCCAGGGAGGAAGGGCAGAGCGAGGGCCAAGCCGGCCGTGGACAGCAGCAGTAGCAGGTGGAGACGAAGGAGAGCAGCGGGGTCTCCCCATCAGTCAGAGGTGGTGGGAGGGGCACGCGGAGGGCTCCGGGTCTGAGCGCAGACCTGACTGTGGCTGCACAATGCCAGCCTTTTGGACTAGAAAGCCCCTAATAAAGGGACGGGCCCACGTTCTGCATGGGGATCTCCTGGGAGAAAGTCCCCTCCCCACCCCCGGATTTGGCCTCTGGATGCCTCCTGGGTGACGTCCCCTCCCCTGCAGTGGCTGGAAGGATGTAGGGGACAGATCACTTCCCCAGATGACCTGCCAGGCTGGGACCTCGCCAGTGGGGACTGCGCAGGGCCAGCCCCACTCTAATGTTCCCTCTTGTGGTTGTGACACTAGTGGAGCATGGGTTAATCCAAAGCTGAGGGGACAGGGCCCAAAATTTCCCAGCCCTGACTCTGGGGAGCCTGCCAGAGATGATGAGTGGGGCACCTCCACCCCAGTATTTGCCTCTTAAAACGTGTTTTGAAGCCCACATTTCTACAATTTACTCAGAACTGGCTCTGTGCCAGATCTCAAAATGCTGTATAATACAGACCCAAAGGTGGCTGCCACTGTAACAAAAGGTTAAACATTTCAGGAAGATACACTATCTCTTTTGTATCTGTGGATCTGATGAACTGGCTTGGCCATTTATGAAGCAAAAATTAAAAAGTGACAGAGTCACCAGGTGCGTGAACAAATTCACCTTCACAGAAGAATAGTCAGGGTATTGTAGATCCATCGAGACAAATGGAAACATTTGTCATGATCTAGAAGATGCGAAGGACACAGTTAGCATCTTGGTGTGTTGGGCACCTGCGGGATACTGGATGTACACACATTCGTTAGCAAAGAGAACACGGGCTACATCACAAAGCAAATCCCAGTGTGCTTCCACAGGGAGGGAGGACACAGCAAGGAAACAGGACCGGTCGGGGGACCACCCCTTTCCCCGACACTTGGAAATTAATAACACACTTTCAAGTAACTTGTTGATGAAAAAGAAAATCATAATGAAGTTTTAAAAATATGTGGGATTAAAACATAATAAAATATTACATAACGAAGCATTATCAAAACATCAGCATATATAAATACATATATACTTACCACGGTTAGAAGAAAATCAGTAGTAGGTTGAAGCTAAAATAATACAGCCTTAAGAGCTCATGCCAAGTTGCATGTGGTGGTTCACGCCTGTGTTCTGGGCGCTCTGGGAGGATGAGGCAAGAGGGTCTCAAGTTTGAGACCTGTCTGAGCAACTTAGCAAGACCCGGTTTTGAAATAAAATTTGAAAAAAAGGGCTGGGGGTATAGCACAGTGATAGAGTGCTTGCCTAGTACGTGCTAGTCTCTGGATTTAATCCCCAGCACAGAAAAACAAAAACAAAAACATCTGGGTTGGAAGTTCATGAATTAGGCATTCAAAACCAAGACGTAAAAACAAATACAGCAGAATAAACACAAAGAGGAATGTGTAGGGGTGTGGGGGTGTGTGGGGAGGGGAAATAATAAAAATAAGAACAGAAATTAAGTGGACAATAAATGTATAGTGGAGAATATATAAAGAACTAAAAAAAAATGGACCCCCCCAAATTTAAAGACCCAATTAAAAAATGGGCATCTGAAATGAATGGACTCTTCTCAGATGAAAAAGTAGAAGTGGCAAATAAACATATGAAAAAATGTTCAACATCACTGGTCATTCGAGAGATGCAAATTAAAACAACCCTGAGATTTCATCTCAGCCCAGAAAGAATGGCTACTATCAAGAAATCAGCCAATAACAAATGCTGGCAGGGCTGTGGGGAAAAAGGAACCCTCCTCCACTGTTGGTGGGAATGCAGACTGGTCAAACCACCGTGGAAAACAATGTGGAGATTCCTCAAAAAACTACAACTAGAGGTTCCCTTTGACTCAGCTATTCCCCTTCTTGGTATCTTCAGGAAAGAATTAAAAGCATCAAACCACAGTGATATGTGCATCCCCATGTTTGTAGCAGCACAGTTTGTAATAGTTAAATCTTGGCAGCAGCCCAAATGCCCAGCAATGGATGAATGGATAAAGAAAATGTGGTTTTCTAATGCAAAGGGGGGAGTACTACTCCACCATAAAGAAGGATAAATTGAGACATTTCTAGGTAAATGGATTCACCTTGAGACCATACTCTTAACTGAAATAAACTGCACACACATGTGTACATACACATTGTTTTTCTGGTGCAAGAAACCAAAAGTGTAAATAAGGAGCAAAATATATAATAGATATGGGCAATGGGAAGAAAATATTCAAATGGGAGGGGGAGGAAGGAAGGGAAAAGAAAAAAAGAGAATAGAAGGAAAAAATAGAAACAAGGATTTTTTGTAAATAAGGAGGAGAAGAGGGGAATGGGAAAAAAAGCAGCAAGATAAATCATGTACAGGTACAAATCCCCTATGATGAATGTTATTGCTATGTACATCTAAAATGTACCAATAAAGTTGAGAAAAAGAAACTAAAAAAAATGTATAGTGGGAAGGATTAGCAAACTCAGAAGTTGGCTTCTCAAAAAAAATAATTAAAGGAACACAACTTTAGTATTAACTAGCTGAAGGCAAAAATAATCCACATGGGATGCAGAAGAAGGGAGAGATGAAAGGGTTAGAAATGTGGCTGTCATACAGCAGGGAATTTGAAAACCCAAACCAAAAAGGCAATTTTCTAGAAAAAGATATAAAAGATCACTCAAGAGCTAATAGAAATTCCAAATAGTCCCATGTAAATTAAAGAAATGGAATTAGTAGTTCAGTAATCTACCACTCTCTCCTCCATATTTCTCAAACCAGGTCTAGATGGCTTTCTACATTTAATAAAATATTAAAGCAGGGCTGGGGGTGTGGTTCAGTAGTGGGGTACTTACTTGCCTAGCATGGCCAAGGCCTGGGGTCCAATCGCCACTACCCTAAAAAAATTCGGTGGAGAGATAATTTTTTATTCTCCAAAGCTCTGTAACAATAGAAAAAGAGACATCACTGACTCATTGTATAAATTTGGTGCCAAAATTTAAAAAAGACAAAGACTGTATAAGAAGGGAAAATTAAACCAAGCAGGGTGTGGTGTGGCATGCCTGTAATCCCAACACTCTGGGAGGCTGAGGCAGGAGGACTGCAAGTTTGAGCCCAGCCTGGGCAATCTAGGGACTTTGTGAGATCCTGTCTCAGAATAAAAAATAAAGAAGGGCTGAGGATGTGGCTCAGTGCAAAGGCCCGGGGTTCCATCCTTGTTACAGTGTAAAGAAAGAAAGAGAGGAAAAGGGGAAGGAAGGAAAGAAGGGGAAGAAAGCAAGAAGGGAAGGAAGGAAGGAGAAAAAAGGAAAATTATTGGCCAGTATCAGTCTAAGAACACGGGACTCACCCCCTCCACCTCCACCTCCAC